>JAYJMB010030708.1:10776-27057 GCA_036873735.1 Pouteria campechiana | reverse complement strand
TAGAGGTCATCCAGACAAACTAAATCAAATAAAAGTGATTAGTCCAGATTATCTTAATAAAATTGAAAAAATTATTTTCAACCGTTAATAAATAACTGTATGATTCAACTTTATATCCCTTTATGATACATGTTAATAACAACATATGAACTAAATTAATAAATGTTGATATTTATAATTAGTATACGTTTATAAATATATAATTTTTAATAATCGTATTTATTTTATCTTATATTTAGAAGATGTTTTAACGAACAGTTTAAAATCATAGCGATTTCGTATGAACGAATTATATTTTGTATGTGACCTTCATACCACCCATTTTATCTTAAGTTGGATTGGCAACGGCAGTTTTGTCTTAAGGTTGTCGCCAAGGAAGCTGCTGCAATGCAGTCTTTTTCAAGCCCATCAATTATTGGGAATCTGTGCGCTTTCTACCTCATCCCTGACGTGGGAAAATCCAAAGTCCAAACCCCCCATTTTTACACTGTTTAGCTAGTATAAAAGAGGGAGGCTGGTGTATAGCTTCCAGTGACATTGGGAAAGAGATGGCGAGTGGGAAAGCTGTGGTTGGGCGGATGAAGCTGGGCTCTCAAGGGCTGGAGGTGTCGAAACAAGGACTTGGGTGCATGAGCATGTCCGCCTTCTATGGTCCCCCTAAACCAGAGCCTGATATGATCGCCCTCATCCATCATGCCGTCAGCTCTGGCGTCACCTTCCTTGACACCTCTGACACCTACGGCCCTCACACCAACGAGCTCCTCCTTGGCAAGGTCAGCAAATTGAAGTTCTGCTAGCTGAGGTCTCTTTAATGGAAATAGCTTGCTTTGAGATGGTCAAAATCCATCTGTTTTGCCACTTTTTTAGGGTTAAGATCCTCCAATTCAAGGTGATTTGTCCATGTTAAGCCTTGAATTCGAGGGGGTAAACAGCCTCTACTATTGTTTTACTACTATTGTCTCCTATACAGCTTTCTAGTGGTCTGTTTCGTTGAAAAGCGATTGTATGTTGTGGCGCCCCTGTTGTAATTAGAGAGAGCATCCATGACTAGAAATCACAAATTTCAAGAACTTAGCCTTTATACTTGCAGAGCATATTTATGGCTAGATACGTTTCGTTTCTTAACTTCTGCAATGTACCTCAAATGGAGATAATCCAATAAGATCATGATCTTATCTAATTGAATGATAATAGGGGATTTCAAATTTGGAGGATACGCAGAATCTGACAAACTGTCAATTTTAAGTAGGCACTCAATCAGTTGGATTGGCTGTACCTGTATTTCTCAATGAGCTCCTGGTCCGACAGAATGATGATTTGGATTCCGATATACATGCTAGGTGTTTGCTGGAAGTGACTGTTTCATTCTGTAACTGAGATATTACTGATTCCCCAATTGTCGCTGTTGCCATTATACTGATTTTTTTAGGCGCTGAAAGGGACAAGGAATGGTGTGGAGCTGGCTACAAAATTTGGGGTCAGTTTTGCTGATGGAAAGAGAGCGATACGTGGAGATCCTGCATATGTCCGGGCTTGCTGCGAGGCAAGCTTGAAAAGGCTTGATATTGATTGCATCGACCTCTACTACCAACACCGTGTTGATACTAGCATTCCCATTGAGATTACGGTAATTCACACCTATAGCTCTATGAACATCATTGTCATCGTCATCACCATCTTCCTTTTGCTTCTGCCATTGATGCTGCTGCTATTGCTTCTGCCATCACTGCAAACAGAGACGTATAACATTAAAATATTGTACACTCTGATGCAAGAAGACCCCATCTGCCACCTCTATTAAAAGAAGCAAAAGTTCTATCCTGTTATGGATTAAGGAGTTAGCTCACGAAGCACATACATATTCATAGAAACCCCATGTTCAGGAAAGTTATAAAGAACTGTTTCAGAAGATCACGTCATCTTATGCCAAAAACATTGCAATTGCTTGCCAATGGAGCCATAACATTGATCCAATTCTGCGATATGTCAAATCTTTTACTGTCCTAAATGTCCTTTCTATCTCTCATTCAGTCAATATTACAGCCAACACACATTGTGCATGTTCTATTCTCTATTGTTGTTTCTTAAGCTTGTCTGTGCGAGTATCTTGAGGCTTGTGCTTTCATATTTTTGCCTCATTTTTGGTGTCTTTTGGGTGACGAGCTCCCCATTTGTCTTTGTCTTTTGCCTAAGATTGGGGAACTCAAAAAACTTGTTGAAGAAGGAAAGATCAGGTACATTGGGTTGTCTGAGGCCTCTGCTTCAACAATCAGGAGGGCGCATGCCATCCACCCAATAACTGCAGTACAACTGGAGTGGTCCTTATGGGTAAGAGATGTAGAGGAAGAAATAATACCTACTTGCAGGTGAGTTTCATTTTCTAGATCAACTTCCCAAATGTTGTGGTCAAATTAGATATCAGAAATTAAGTTCTTTGGTTATGCTTTCCAGAGAACTTGGTATAGGGATCGTGGCATATAGCCCTCTTGGCAGAGGATTCCTCTCATCCGGGCCAAAAATGGTTGAACAGTTGACCGATGATGATGCTCGAAAGGTAGATATTTCCTTTTCTCAGTTAAATGTAATTTGGCTTGATCGGATTTTAATCCAACATACAAATTCACTTAAAAATTATTCAGGATTCAACATGGCAAGAACCCAACTGCATCATTACTTGAAACCTGAGGGCAGATTTCACAATTTTAACATAAAACTTGATTGCAAAATTTTAACTTAACACAAAACTTCATCTTTGTAGAAAGTCAAGTTGAACTGATAGACACTTGAATAAATTACTTGAGTTTGATTTGGTCAAGACCATAAGATAGTTGGAGTGTTTGCGTGTGCATGTAAGGAAGACAGAAAAAGTGTATCATTAAATTTATTTGAGAATTATTCTGTTCGCATGCCAGGTGTGCTCATGAAAACCATCAAATGGTTTCTTTAGTGATTTCCCATTTCTTTCTATTAGTTTCCTTCTGTCTTGTCGCATGTTAGTGATTCCTATTTTCTAGTTCTATAATATTGCTATCTGAGACTTCTGATGGATCTTTCAAAAGAGTCAATCTGAGATGGTTCTAATTTGAGCTCTTCCATTTTCAAACCGCCATCAATATCATTGCTTCATTATCATCACCCTTTTACAATCTTCGAGGCTCCCAACAATATCAGTTTTGCATTTTTGAACTATAATTCTGTGAGATAATTACAATATCTTATTCTCATCCAGATGGATTGAATATAGTGGTTTCCATGAGTTTCTGGAAATACTTTTTGCATAAGTTGTTTGGTATCATGTTACTGAAATATCTTTATTGCATTTATAGAACTTTCCAAGGTTCCAAGCTGAGAATTTGGAGCATAATGCCCATGTATTCAAGCAGATAAATGAGATTGCAACAAGGAAGGGATGCACCCCTTCACAACTGGCACTGGCTTGGGTTCACCACCAGGGAGATGATGTGTGCCCAATACCAGGTACTACCAAGGTTGAAAACTTCAACCAGAACATTGGAGCTTTATCTGTGAAGATCACTTCAGAGGAAATGGCTGAGCTAGAATCCCTTGCTTCGGGGGATTCTGTCAAGGGTGAGAGATATATGCCTGGAATAACCACTTGGAAGGAGTCGGAAACTCCCCCTCTTTCATCCTGGAAAGGCCAATAAATGATGGGGTCCAGCCATGTCTTTTTCATAAAAGGCAGCTGCTCTTTTGTTGTTTTGATGCTGCGTGTGGTATCACTCTTCAGATATTCCTTTGATCTGCTCCATGAATAGAGATGTATGTCTGGATATTGGACTTTCGTACCATCATGCAATTGTAGGCACTTGTTCAAGCAACGCCGTGGTTTTGCTTTCTAAACTACAAAATAAAGGATGATTCCATCTCTGTTCTTCATTCTACTCTCTTGTTGAGATTTTGGGCATGGCCTTCAACAGCCATCAATGTTGAGAACATTCTCCTTGCCCCATAAAGGACGGCACAGCAGTTCCTGACAAATTCTTAGCCTCGAAAGAGATCCAAGTGAGAGGAGCTAACATTGGGATGGAGTAGCCAAAGTAGTGCAAGTGCCTTCCTTGACCTTCCCCACCTTCCCTCCTGTTGCCTTGGACGACTCCAAAAAGACGCATATTCTCTTTACCACGTCAGTGATGACGTATTTCCTCATTCGTCTTGAAGAGCTGAGGTGATTTTCACCCCCTTTAACTTTAGAATTTATGGCGTAAATGATATCTAAACGTTCAAGGATGGAAATTCAATAATGGTTTATAATAGGGAATATCTTTAAGGCATGTTGTACAAATGGTGTAGAAAACGGTGAACCAAACCAATCATACCTTTTAAAACGATCAAGCTCGTCATCTTGAGACAAATTCAATCCTCGGTTTATTTCCTTCTTAACAACGATTGCTTGATGCTACCCATGCAAATTTCACGGGGAAAGCTAGCAAACGGATAAGGCTGTCTGATTTGGTATCCAAGGGTGGTCCAAAGGAGAAAAAACTGAATAAAAAAAAAGTCAAAGATGATGCCAATAACATGCAAGTGATGTAAGTAATGAAATGAAAATAAAATAAAAAATAAAATTAAGATAAATTAATATCACTAGGGGTGTAAGTGAGTTGGGTTCAACCTGAATCTAACCCATTTTCAATTGGGTTAAGGTTGGTCAATTTGCAAAGTTGGGCTGAAAATTTGGGTTTAGATGTTTTTGGTTGGATTAGGGTTAGAGCTAATTCAACCAGTCAACCTGAGTTTATATATATATAAATATATATGTATGTATTAAAAAAGTAAAAATTCCTAAGCTTATTTGACAATAAGTCACAATTCTTAAGTAATTAGAAATTTGATGAAGAGGTATTTAGAAAGGTTTTCATATTGATAATTATTATTAATAAATTATCATTTAAATTTGTTAGAAAAGGTCTTCAAATTTGTAACTCAACCTGGCTACACCCCCAAATATCATGATCATTAATGAGATGAGATTTTAAAAAAATATTATTGATTATTACAAAATGGAGAGTATATTACATAAAGACAATATCATACCACATGTTGTAATGCCTTATGTATTTGGAAAAATAGATGAATAATTGAAAAGAAGAGATAAATTATTAAAAAATATAGCATATATTCGAACAAATGATAAAAAAATACGGAATAATAATTAAAAAAAGATAAAGAGTGAGGAGAGTTTGCAATTTTGAGAGAGCTTTTAGATTGAAGCAGCACTTGCAGGATTTGGCAACATTTTTTCAGGAGGAAAAATAAATTATAAATGTAACTGATTTTCGCAACATAAATATTAATGTTAGAAAATAAAAATAAAAATAGATAAAGATAATAAGATAAAATATAAAAGCTCGCCGGCGGCATTTGATTTTGGGGGTTAGGGCAAAATTCTTATCTATTTTTGGGCCTTTTCTCTTTCCAGTTGCCACCCTCGTAGCTCCACTTGAATTTGCCAGACCCTCCGCCCTTTAACGTCTGCGGGCTGTCCAGGGACGCCGGAGAGACGATGATGGCATACTCTTGGATTTTAGCCTTGTTGGCATCGCAAATGTGGGGCCCACTTTGACCGATTAGCAGGCGCTACGCACTGATGCATTTTAATAGAACCTTCTGGTTTGGATCTTCTTCGCGGATTCATTAGTAAAATTTAAATAATTTATTTTCTTGCATATTCAATTGGAATTTAATAATACGAAATATATTAGTCATTTATATAAGCTATAGGAAGGGGGGAAAAGGCTAAAATATCTATTTTCAATTGACGTAGGTAAAATATCTGTTAGAACATCACATGCCAATTGGCTTATTTAGGGGGTTTGCAATTGGCTTATTTAGGAGGTTTGCAATTGGCTTATTTATACGACCCATAGATATTATTTTTCATAAAGGGTTAAGATTATTATTTAAAAAAAAAAAAAGAACTGGGGAAGCATTGGAGGTTTTCATCATATCTTAGTGAGATATTTGTAAGAAATTGGAACGTCAGGAGGGTATCCGATTTCCCACGCTCTCCCAGCCTGTGAAAGTAATTTGACAATTTCCCAAAAATTTTCAGCAACCAACGACGGATGATTAGATCAGCATCGGCATGTTGTGGTGTCCCTGTTGTAATCCGAGATAGCATCCATGTGTAGAAAATCAAAATTTTCAAGAACTTAAGCGTCTTAGCCTTTATATTTGTAGAGCATATTTATGGCAAGATACTATTTAGTTCTTCATGCCTGCAACTGCAATGGACCACGAATATATCAATGGAGATCATCCAGTAGGGGATTGCGATTTGGAGGATGCACACAGTCTAATGAACTGTCAATTTTAAGTGGGCACCAGCCTCATTCAGTTGGTTTGGCGACCTCCATTTCACAATGAACTCCTGGTCCAACAGAAAGATTATTTTTTGGATTCCCATATACATGTTAGATGTTTGCTTCTGAAAGTTATAGTTTCATTCTATAACTGAAACATTACTGATCATGCAATTATCAATGCTGCCATATTCCTGATTTTGTAGGCGCTGAAAGGGATGAGGAATGATGTGGAGCTGGCTACAAACTTTGGGATCAATTCTCCTGATGGAAAGAGAGAGATACGTGGGGATCCAGCATATGTCCGGGCCTGCTGTGAGGCAAGCTTGAAAAGGCTTGACGTTGCTTGCATCGACCTCTGCTACCAGCACCGTATTGATACTGGAATTCCCACCGAGATTACAGTAATTTACACTTCTAGCTCTATGAACATCAATCTTTTACTCTCCCAAATGCCCTTTCCATTTTCCTTGCGGTCAATACTACAGCCCTGTACTGCTAGTTTCCCAGGAATTTATGATTCCACATTATATTGAACCATAAGCCAGCCACCTACCTGGTGGAATTGATGGCAAAGTACCCATCCCCATTGGATATTTTCAATAACCTGAGTGATAAAATGTCTCCTAAGGATAGGCACATGATAATATTTCCCGATGGTTCTCCAGTGCTTCCTAAGTAGGATGACAATATTTTGAAATCAATGATAAGGTTAGTGATGTCAATACATGCAGCATATCCCTGCTCAACAATACTTGTAACATTATTGGTATTTAAAAAAGTTGGGCATCATATATGCCTTTGATCCCACATTGCTTAGGTTAGGTGAGATGCCCTAATAGATAAGTCCTATGCAATCTTCTAACCTGCAAGACTAGTTTTGGAAAACCATGTGGGCTCAATTGGTTTGTGATCAGAGCAAATAGTATCTTGCGGAGGTGGCCTTGGGTGAGCCTTATTCAATAGTGGTATCAGAGCCAGGTTGGGAATGTTGGTGTCAAATATGTTTGTTATCCTACATTTCCTAGTTTGGGTGATGTGCGCTGATAGATAAGTCTCATGCAGTCCTCCTTGTAAGACACGTTTTGGAAAATCGTGCAGGCGCGCCCTAGGTGCGCCCAATTCTATAGTAGTATCAAAGCTAGGTAGGAGATGTTGGGCGTCAGATATGCCACTGATCCTATGTCGCCTAGGTTAGGTGAGATACATTGGTAGGGGGATGTTGAGCATCAGATATACTGCTGATCCTATGTCACCTAGGTTAGGTAAGATACATTGGTAGATAAGTCTCGTGCAGTCTCCTAACCTGCAAGATGTTAGAAAACCGTGTGGGCGCAATTGGTCCAGAGTAAATAATATCTTATAGGTGACCCTAGGTAGGCCTGTTCTACAAAAATGCTACCCATTCCATCACTCATTCATAACCTTGGACCTTGATCCTTTTGAAAGCCCTAGGGTCCCCATATCCAAATTCTATGCCAATCAAATTCCAATTTCTCAATACATCATATTTGTTGTTTTCAAGCACGACCTTCCTGTGATAGTAAAATGGTGCCCCTACTGTAAAAACTCCTTTTTTTTATCAACTGTTTTGACCTTTAGGTGAGGTGTTCCACATGGGAGTGGATTTCATAAAGTAATTAAAGTGGCAGGAGTCTATAGTTCCTCTTACAAGAAAGAAAAAAGCAAAGGTAAAAATCCCCAATGGTTGGCATACATTGTGAATGCTTATTTTCTCTGGTTAAGACATTTTATTTACCATGTATTCTCTTTTTTATTTTCTTGGGTGCATTCTCCTCTATTTTCTTTTAAATACACGAGGGTTGACTGCTACTATTTATTTGGAGCAAGATTTTACAGACAACAGGATCTATTATTTTGGCATGTTCTGTTCTCTCCTGTTGTTCTCTTGTCTGTGCGAGTATCTTGAGGCTTGTGCTTTCGTATTTTTGCCTCATTTTTTGTCTTTTGGGTGACGAGCTCCCCCATTATCTTTGTCTTTTGCCTAAGATTGGGGAATTCAAAAAAATTGTTGAAGAAGGAAAGATCAAGTACATTGGGTTGTCTGAGGCCTCTGCTTCAACAATCAGGAGAGCGCATGCCATCCACCCAATAACTGCAGTACAACTGGAGTGGTCGTTGTGGGTAAGAAATGTAGAGGAAGAAATAATACCTACTTGCAGATGAGTTTCATTTTCTAGATCAAATTCCCAAATGTTGTGGTCAAATTAGATATAAAAAATTAAGTTCTTTCTTATGCTTTCCAGAGAACTTGGTAAAGGGATCTTGGCATATAGCCCTCTTGGCAGAGGATTCCTCTCATCCGGGACAAAAATGGTTGAATAGTTGACCAATGATGATGCTCGAAAGGTATATATTTCCTTTTCTCAGTCAAATGTAATTTGGCTTGATCGCATTTTAATCAATGCATTAGTAGGTTATTCAACATGGCAAGAACCCAATTGCATCCTTACTTAAAAATGTGGATAAAAACTTCATTTTTGTGGAAAACCCAGCCAAACTAATAAATGGGAATAAATTACTTTTGAGTTTGATTCGGTCAAGGGTCAAGACCATAAGATATTTGGTATCATGCCACTGAAATATCTTTATGACATTTACGGGGGCATCCCAGGTTTCAAGCTGATAATCTGGAGCATACTGCCTGCATATTCAAGCAGATAAATGAAATCGCAATGAAAAAGGGATGCACCCCTTCACATCTGGCATTGGCTTGGGTTCACCACCAGGGAGATGATGTGTAACAACACAGAAAAAAAAATTTAATGCAAATTTGTCCTTTTGTGCTGATGTAGCAAAAATATTAAAATATTGACCATGGACTTGTTGATAGTAGATTTTAAGATTTAAAAATTTTATTTATTATTTAGATTTTAGCAACTCATGTAGCTTGGATGATTAGAATCATGGTCAAAAAAAGTAAAGGTTAAAGGTCCGATACTTAGATTTATGAGATTTAGTTATTTTTATTTTTTCTCTTCTCACTTTTGAATAGTAGGACCAACCACAAGATAAGCCTTAATTTGTTACATAACAAACTTTTTAAGTTACAATCGAAAAAAATGGTTTCTCCTACAAGAATGTAACTAGGGTTTTGCAATAAAGAAAAGAGAAAAAAAGAAAAAAGGGGGAGTAGATAGACAAACTTGTGGTGGGAGCTCATCGATAAAACCAAAAGGAGAGTGACAGATTTTGATTGTCTTTTGTAGATCCTCAATTTGGTAAGTATAAATATTTTGCATTATTTAGATTTTACAAATAGTAATGCAAAGAGGATTAGTGCACAAACTAGATCTTTCGATTTGATGTATTAGATTTTGCATACATCAATTTTTGATTGATAGATAGATTTAATTGAGAGAGCATATTAATTAGATATTCATGAATTAATATGCTAGATTTATAGAAATTTAAATGCATGATTTAAATAGATGAAAGTCATGTATTATATTTACAAATCTCAAATTTATACGTTTGATGGGAATGATTTAGATGCTTTAAAGTATTATTCAATGCATGATTTATAATATGTGAATTGTTGAATTTTATTTCATGCTTAGAATAATACACTATCATGGTTTCCAGAATATTATTGTCGTGAATGACATGGTTTATTATTTAGAGAGTTTATTTTATGAGATTGGATAATATTTAGCTTTTGAATTTCATGGATAAATTAGATCTCACAGATTCTTGGTGCATGATATTGGTTATCCAAAGAAATTAATTTCTAGAGTTTTCACGAAATTAGAAATCCAAAAAGATTGGGATTTTATTGGATCCCGGAAGCTAAGATGAATGGACAACGTCCCACCGTCATGGGGATTTTCCCCCATTCTGCTTTGCTGTCTAGATTATGGTTGATTAACCAGAGAGGAAAATTAGATTTATATCTGATTTGATCATACCCAAACCAGATTTCTAGCTCCCAAATCAGAAGCTGCATTGCATAGGACGGTTGAATGGAAATCAGATTCAATTTGATTTGGTGTTGCCTAAATCAGAAATTAGAATCATCATGCTTGAACTAGATTTTAACCAGTAAATTAGAAAATCAGAACTCAGATCAACCTGTCATGAACTGTCCAAACCAGATCAAACGTCATCGGTGCCATCGTTGATGGAAGAATTAAACAGATGCACAAAACAGTCATAGAAATCGGACTGGTCTGATTGTATTTTGCTGCCCCAAAATCAGAAATTTTATAGAAATAAGAAATCAGATTTGATCTGATTAAGATGGCCAATAGAAACAACGTTCAAAGGTGAAATCAGGCCGTCCGACCATCGCCAGCCGACCAGACCAGGCTAGACGCACGCTGCCAGTGCATCCAGCCCAGCCGGGCGGCAGCAGGCGACGACGGGCGCTGTCGGCGGGGCAGTGGGCGGTGGTGCATGGCAGAGGACAGGCAGAGATGGGTTCTGGCAGCCATGGCTGCTGGTTGCTCGTGGAAGAGGATGGCTTTTGTGCCTTCCTTGGCAATCTAAACAGAAATTTTTAAATAGATGACCAAAATTAAATTTGATGTTTTGGGGTCACAGATGTCATATTTTAATGATCTCATAGTCTATTTTCATGGTTTAAGTGTTATGGATTCAATGAATGAAACAGATTTTTCAAAACATGACTAGATCTTTAGATTTTGTGTGTACAAATTTAAAGGGCTTAGATTTTATCCTTTAGATGATTGATTTGGTCAACTAGTTCTGTCATGAAATATTTAGATTCCTTATTTTCATGTAATCCCTATGTTTTATGGGTCAGATGATAATTAATAAGGAGAGATTAACCATATTTATAGGTCAAATGATGATTAATCAAGGGGGGATTTCTTAGATTTTGGTCCATTCATAAAGTTTGATAGAACAACAACAAAAAAATGAGATTTTACTTTCCTAGACTATAGGTTGTAGTCTACCAAACTGGTCAGATGATTATTAAAATATTTACCTAATAGGTGCCAGAGTATATTGGGTTAAGAGATTAAATTATTAAGAGAAAAACATATTCTAGTACATTGTGTAGATTTTCTGTTGACACATGTACTAAGATTATTATATCTACTTACTAAGTTTTGTACTTACTCTTTTGTTTCCTTTTACAGATGGTTCATCTCAAGAAAAGTAAGGGTTTCAAAGGAAGATTTTTGGAAAGAGAGAATTTTAAATAAATTTATTTAATTTAATTTTTGAGATTTATGAAATAAATATTTTTACAACAGATATGTTTATAGTTTATATTGGATTGAATGTAATAGATTTTTCAAAAAAATTTTATATTGCATTCCTTTTTTATTCCACTATTTGTCTATTAGTGTTTTATCGTGATGCATTTAATCATTCAAGTGTGGTAAATCTTGGAAAAACCCATTATACTGCTAATACGAACATTGTCATCTTGGGGTAGGTCATCACATCATGTGTGCCCAATAACAATAACAAGTCCTACAAAGGTCGAAAAACTTCAGCCAGAATAATGGAGCTTTATATTTGAAGCTCACTCCGGAAGAGATGGCAGAGTTAGAATCCCTTGCCTCAGCAGAGGCCGTCAAGGGCGTGCACTCGTGCAAGCAGCGCTGTGGATTGCCTTCTAAACTGGAAAAGAAACCATCATTCCATCTTCATTCTTCACTGTACTTACTCTTTGAGTGATAAAACATATCATTATCGGAGTCTTGTTAAGATTTTTGGACATGATCACAATTCAACCGCTATCAATGTTTAGAACGTTCTCCTTGCCTCATAACCGGCACAACACAGTAGTTGCTAAAAAATTTCTTACCCGTGAATGAGATTCAAGTGAGAGGAGCTAGCATTGGGATGGAGTAGCCAAAGCAGGGCATGTGCTTTGCACCTTCCCCACCTCCCTCCTCATCCCCGTGGTGCAGTGGACCCCAAAAGCTATTGCAATCATCCCATGCACATTTGCTGTGATGAGGCGCAAGGGTGTTGACTACTTGATAGAGCAGCTGCAAGAGGGGTCTCACTCGAACCTGCTGCCATTCGTAAAGCACTGGGTAATTTGCAGGCATACCTCTCGTGGTTGACAATATTCCATGCTAAAACACTGAAAGCATGCCCTTATGCCGGATCAGTAATGCTAAAACACCGAAACCTCGTAAGTATGCCTACAACATCTATCGACTTTTCTTTCTTTTTAAATTAAAATTTTAGGAAAAAGAGCTATATCCATGTTTTTAACTTAAGACAACCAAGTTAACTTGTAGAAGTGTAATTTAAGCCATCGAGGTACATAAATTTTATTTTAAATAATTATTATTTATATTTTAATTAAATTCATAAATTTATATAAAATATACATACATACATATATACACTAACAGATAATAAACATAGTAATACACCCCTCATTTAAGCTGCATCGTTTGAAAATTGATTATTTTAGCCTATATAAATGGCTAATATATTTTATTTTTTAATTTTCTTTTAATATATAAGCAAATAAATTATTTAAATTGTACTAATAAAATACGTGAATTCCACTTCGCTTTACCTAATATTCTGATGTTCACCACTGCTGTTGCAAGACGATAAGGGAATTCCATCTCCAGCTTTTTCTCCGAAGAAGCTTCAACCAACCAACACCTGCCAATATCCGATTGGAATGCGCTAGCGCTTGCGCCAAAGCCGTGCTATCCTATCCGGTCAAAGTGGATGCCATCATCATCATCATCTTCTCCCTACTGAAATAATGGAGGATCTGTCAATTCAGGTGGCGGCGCGAGAGAGCCGTAACCAATAAGGAAGAGCAGAAAAGACCAAGAATATGTAAGAATTTTGCCCTCACACGCAACCGAAGTCGAATGCCTTCGGGGAGCTTTTTTATTTTTTTATTTTTTATTTGTTGACATTAATTTTTATGTTGCTAATATCGGCTACTTTTTTATTTTCTGCCATGCAAATATAAAAAAAAATGTCACAAAATTTTGCCTTAAAGCTAAAACCTCCGGGGTACCATTGTCGATTGTACAAAGGATGTTCAACTGCAATCTTACAACGCACCTTATCGTATCCTCTGCTGCACTACATTCTTCACCTTATATAAATACAGTATGTACTAGTTGTATTTTATATTTTTTTCAATTATTAAATGCAATTTTTAGTCATTTATCTTTATATATTTTTTACTTTTCAACAATTTATTCCCACTTTTTCCATCTTTTTAAATATTCATCTATTTTTTAAATATTCGCTCTATTATATTCCACTTATTGCATTATTATTTTTATTTTTTTGTGATACACTCTTAGTTATCTTAGGGTATTTTCAAATGCAAATCATCTTACACCCAACCACATGTAACAGGGCACTCAACTCTACTACACACTTGTTACACCATATTACACCACTCGTTGCCTTATCCAAGTCAAATAAGTGTCCAGTAATCTAAATTTCTTTGTTTTTAATTACTATTTTATTTTTACATTTTTATATATTTATTCTTTTTAAACATTTATTTCCATCTCTTCAATCATTTATCTTATTGCATTTTGCTTATCATACTATTTATATATATATATATATATATATATATTTTTTTTTTCATTATACTATGCTCCCAAATTCGCGCTATTTTAGACATAATCAAGCACAAGCACGCTCAAATAAAGACCTGGGGTGTTCCATTCTACTTTTTTCACCTTAAATTTTTTAAAACCTTTTTATTCTCCTTTCTAGTTTCTACCACCCTTGTACACCAATTCGAAGCATCAAACTGTCTATCGAGTAAACAAACTAATTATTGGTTTTATTTCCTAAAGACGGCTTTGATTTCAATGTCTGATTCGTCCGAATTTGTTGGGGTTCGCCGTTTGATAAATCATTTGTACAATTGTACCCATCTCCTGGAGACATTCGCGTAAATTCTACGGTTGAGAGGACGTTGGTAACTCTCTATCAACCTAAAAACCTGAGAGGGAAGGCATGCGAAAGACGGATTGAAAAAGTAGAAAATGACGAAAAGTAGAAGATATCATCGCTGACTTGGAAACGAGAAAAATATATCTTCGGAATTGTCAAGGGATTAGGTACATAAGATCGATCGCATAAATTGCAGAAGTGTGCGAGATGGAAGAGTATATCACCTCAGTCTTCTGAATTGTTTTCCACGATGCAATGTTCGAATACGTCATCGCTGACGTGGGAACGAGAAAAATAACTTTTCGGAATTGTCCAAGGGATGAGGTACATAAGATCGGTCGCGTAAATAGCAGAAGAGTGCGAGTTGCAGTAGAGATTCCATTGATATCGTTACGAGGGGAGAGGAAGCAGAGTGAGAGAGAGAGAGAGAGAGAGAGAGAGAGAGAGAGAGAGAGAGAGAGAGAGAGAGAGAGAGATGGCGAGCGGGCAGTCTCCAGTTGGGCGGATGAAGCTGGGCTCTCAAGCGCTGGAAGTGTCGAAACAATGACTTGGGTGCATGGGCATGTCCGCCTTCTACGGCCTCCCAAAACCAGAGCCTGATATGATCGCCCTCATCCATCATGCCGTCGGCTCTGGAGTCAGCTTCCTTGATACCTCTGACGTCTACGGCCCTCACACCAACGAACTACTCCTTGGCAAGGTCAGCACCAGCACCAACCTCTTCCCTTTCTTTTTTCGCTCATCAACTTCTGCTAGCTGACGTCTTTGATTAAAATAGCTTGCTTTAAGATCGTCGGAATTAATATGTTGTGCCAACTTTTTTAAGGGAAAGCTGATGTACCCATGTTAGGCCTTGAATTCGACTGGGTGAAAGCCCATATATCATTGTTTTGCTGCTGTTTGTGTCTCCAATACAGCGCTCTGTTGGCCTGTTTCAAAGAGAATATGTATTATGTTATGGTGCCCTTTTGTGGTTAGAGATGGTATCCATGTCTGGAAATCAAAGATTTCAAGAACTTTACTCTTTTTGTTTTTTGCACGGATTTATGGTTATATAGAATTCACTTCTTCGCTCTTGCAATGGACCATGCATTCCTCAAATGGAGATCATCTGATAAGGTCATGATCTTATCTAATTGAATGATACTAGGGGATTGCAATTTGGAGGATACATATTGTCTGACAAACTGTCATTTTTAAGTGGGCGCAAGCCTCAATCAGTTGGTTTGGCTACCCACTTTTCACAATGAGCTCCTGTTCGAACATG
This sequence comes from Pouteria campechiana, assembly GCA_036873735.1. Taxonomy (NCBI): domain Eukaryota; kingdom Viridiplantae; phylum Streptophyta; class Magnoliopsida; order Ericales; family Sapotaceae; genus Pouteria; species Pouteria campechiana. Next base: position 11,565 of record JAYJMB010030708.1, on the reverse strand, counting down.
ATGATCATTTGGATTCGCATGCACATGTTAGATGTTTGCTTAAAGTGTTGTTTACCAACTTATCATTTCTGCTGCTATGCTGATTCAATAGGCACTGAAAGGGATCAGGAATCATGTGGAGCTGGCTACAAAATTTGGGATCAGTTTTGCTGATGGAAAGTCTGAGATACGTGGGGATCCAGCATACGTCCGGGCCTGCTGTGAGGCAAGCTTGAAAAGGCTTGATGTTGATTGCATCGACCTCTACTACCAGCACCGTATTGACACTAGGGTTCCCATTGAAATTACGGTAATTCACACTTCTAGCTCTATGAACATCATCATCTTGGTGCTGTTTTTGTTAATGCTGCAACTGAATGACAAAGAAGTTTAGTATTAAGAAGTCCCAGCTGAGAAGAAACATAAGATAACATAATGTGCATTCCAATCCAAGAGGATCACATTTTCCACCTATACTACAAGAAGGAAAGGTTCTTTACATTTATGCATTAAAAATTTAGTTCGCACATCCATGACAACAAATTATTGCAGGAAATCTATAAACTACTGTTTCACATTTCTATGCATGCTCAACCATGTGTTTGAGAGATCCATGAAGTTCTGTATGCAATAACAGCAATCATGGTGAAGCTATGCTTTTTTTTTAAAAAAAAAAATTTATTAAAGAAAAGCAATATGGTAGCAGAAGTATTTCTTATTTGTCTGGCTACTTAAATTTTAGATTTTACAAGGATTTAGTCAAGATGCTTAATTTTTTTTTTGGGGGGGGGGGGGGGGGGGGGGCCGGGG
>JAYJMB010030707.1:0-83267 GCA_036873735.1 Pouteria campechiana | reverse complement strand
GGGTTTTCTCCATTGTGGAGATGTAATTAGGATCACTTGTGGTCTGGGATGTGAACATACAATTTTTCTGATGTACACGGCAAGTGTAATCAATTGAGAAAAATCAATAATAATGGAAATTGTTTGATTCATTCCAAAGGCGACCAATTCTGGTCATGTCATTCCATTTACATTTTTTCTTCCTCATTTTCTGTCCATCGATATAATAGTTTAGGCTTTTGGTGTTCCGCAGGTGCTTTGCACCCCATGCACGTGCAACCTAGTTTCCACCTTAATCTCATCATTTAAATATAGTTAATGCACCATTTAATTATTCCTTTCATCACTACATTAAAATGCATAATTAGTCTCATCAATTAATTAGGGATAAAGCCATTTAATCATAATTATAAATTATGGCCCAACACTCACCCACTTAATAATTAAACCTCAATATCACATAAAAATCAATAAATCATTTGCAAGTCTGCATTATACACATATATTTGTCTTAATGGGTCTTCCATACAAATTCTCAAAATTATTTTGTGTAATAATACATAAAATTTCAAATTTATCAAGTTAATCCCATCATTTTTGTCCTTAATTATTTACCAAGAGTAGTTTCGGTGCAGTAGGCCTAACTTCCTCATATGATGTCCAAATCATGTGATTCTTGATGTGTTGGAATAATGTTTCTAAATCATCCAAATTATATGCCAACAGTTGGATACAAGTGACATTATTTTCATAGATGATTTCTTTTTAACATACTCTTAACCTTTTTCTCTATTTTTTCCCCTTTTTCTTATACATTCTTACCATATTTTTATCATTAATATATCATTAAAATGCACCATAATATTCCTCAAATACCTAAGAATCAAATCATGTAACTACTCAGATATATTTTTAATAGTCTAGTTACATTAGATTCACCCGCACTTTATATACACCTGCACCATTTCATTTCAAATTTAATTTCCTTCACCTCATGTCATTATTATAATCTAAAAACAAAATTTAACCTCATTTTCAACACCTTGGTTGTTACAAGAGCAAAAGGCACAACTCATATTCTGAAAAGAAAAATAGAAACAACAACAACAAAAGCTTCAACCAAAAGAAAGCACTTGTAGGGTGGGAAATGATCAAAAACTTGCTACATGAAAGTGCAAGTGATAGTGAAGATGAACATGAAGTAAATTTTAGCAGATTGTCACTTATAAAGGAGATCGAGGAGAATACCATACCATAATTAGTTCATGGCCATCCATGAAGATGACATAACTTCTAAACTTGAATCTCAAAGTTTTATATATGTAGATTTCAAGGCTTTGAAAGCCAAATACAAGGAGACAAAGAATGATCTATTAAAAGTAACCAATGAATGCTCCAAGTTGAAATATGAGTACAACAAGCTCAAGAATGATCAATTCACCATTCAAGAACTTAAGCAAGTTAAGAGAGAAAACAATGCCCTATTACAGACCTTAACCACCACCTTGTTTAGAATGAAATCAAAGAGAAAAGGTGGTCAACAACACAAGAAAAAGAACTATAATTCTAAAAGAAAATAAAGGACCAAAGAAACCATGGTTTGGATTCCTAAGACAGTTGTAGAAGTAGTAAATGCAATTCAATCTCTTGAAATTAGAATAGTGGCACCCAAGGAACAAAGGGTACCAAAATTTAATGTCACTGACCCACCTAGACCCATTCCCAAATGGGTACCAATGATTCAAGCTTGACCTTATCATTGCAGGTGTGTCTAAGGACCACAAGAAGCAGCATGTAATACATTGATAGTGGTTGCTTAAGACAAATGATAGGATAGAAGGAGTTATTCACTGAATTGAAAGAAATATGTGGTGGAATAGTAACCTTCAAAGATAATGGAAAAGGTAGAGTGATTGGGATTGGTAAGGTCGGAAAACCACATTCTACTACTATTTTAGATGTACTTTTAGTTGAGGGATTAAAGCATAATCTTCTAAGTGTTAGTTAGTTTTGTGACAATGGTTACAAGGTTATGCTTGAATCTCACATTTATTCAGTCCTAGATCAGTATGACTCAATTGTAATTCAAAGCAAAAGGCATGGAAATGTATATATAGTAGACTTATGTTATATTTAGGCTAAATGTCTTGTTAATCATGATGAGTCCCTACTATGGCATAGAAAATGAGGACATACCAACAAAGATATGATAAAAAGACTATACAAAAAGGATCTTGTAGTTGGCTTACCATAACTAAAATTTGTTAAAGGACATTAGTGTGGTGCATGTCTAAAAGGAAAGTATTCAAAAGAATCTTTCAAACCAAATAAAGAAGTACAAACAACTAAACCACCTCAATTGTTACATATGGACTTAGTTGGACCAACGAGAACTAAAAGTCTTAGAGGGAAATATTATGTATATGTCATTGTTGATGACTATAGTAGATATACCTGGGTAATGTTTCTTGTATCCAAGGATGAGGCTTTCTCATTCTTTAAAATATTTTCTGAGCGAGGGCAGAATGAACAAAGCTCTCATATTATCGCCATAAGGAGTGATCATGGTAGAGAATTTGATAATCATAACTTTATAACTTACTATGAAAATAATGGTGTCTTTCAAACCTTCTTGGCACCAAGAACACCCCAGCAGAATGGATTAGCAGAGAGGAAAAATAGAACCTTATAAGGGCAAGGACCATGTTGAGTGAATATAATCAACTAGAATACTTTTGGGTTGAAGCTATGAATACCACCAGTTTTATTATATATAGAATTCATACTAGACCAATACTCAATAAAACTCCACTTGAGTTATATTATGACAAGAAGCCCAGCATATCATTTTTCCATACTTTTGGTTGTAAATATTTTATTCTCAATAAAGAGAAACCTTGGAAAATTGATAGCAAATCTGATGAAGGAATATTCCTTGGTTATTCCATTGTTAGTAAAGCTTTTAGAATCTACAATTTTAGTAGTATGACTCTAGAAGAGTCTATTCATGTCAAATTTGATGAATCCTCTAACTGTTTGAAAAGACCAAAGAATCTTGATGATGAAGCAAACAAAGTTACAACAGATGTGGAGAGAATAAACTTGCTAAACTAAGACAAACAGAAGTAGCAAGGGATGGAGCTGATAGACAATTAGAATCATCCACTAGTAAGGTATATGAAGAAGGTAACTCTTCTTTTTCTAAAGATTAGAGATTCATGCATGATCATCCTAAAAATGAAGTAATTGGTGATGTGTATGATAGAGTTAGAACTAGATTATCATATCACTAAATATATAGTAATTTTTTTTCATTAATCAAATAGAGCCAACTTACATAGACCATGCATTAGAAGATGAGTACTGGATTTTAGCTATGCAAGAAGAACTAGACCAATTTAAAAGAAATGATGTGTGGACTTTAGTTCTAAGACCAAATCACCCATGAATTGTAGGAACCAAATGGGTCTTTAGGAACAAACTTGGTGAATCTAGATTAGTTGTAAGAAACAAGGCAAGATTAGTATCAAAGGGATATTGTCAAGATGAAGATGAATCACACACTCCTATTGCTAGGATAGAAGTTATAAGAATGTTGTTGACATTTGCATCTTTCATGGATTTTAAACTTTACCAGATGGATGTGAAATCTACATTTTTGAAAGGTTTCATGTAACACCCCGCACCCCCATCCTATGCATTTTCATCTCGCACTATCGAGGCAAATGCAAGATGCTAATATTTTCCTAACAATTCCCCATTTTTATGCAATTTTTGCCAAAAATCTGGCAAAGTTTACCCTAAATTATCAGAGTCTACACCTGAAATACATACATTTAATATATAAAAACTAAATTTAACAATCATAAAACAATTCAGATTATTAACAACTCACACCCACACCCTCAACTCTGTCCTAAGACCGGAACCGATCATGATGGCAATCACACAACAATAATTACAATTATATCACTATGACATGCCCATGTTATACAATATACATCATTCTAATCTTATTATAAAAATTTAATTTAACATTTAATTTACAAAAATATAACACGAAGGGATTCCAATTACAATTTACCATTTCATAATCAAAATATCTTCATATCTAGATTATCATTCATAATCTACAATTAGGATTCTTCACCTGTCCTGTTAGCTAAAAAAATAGAATAAGAAGGCATGCGTTCGGGCAACTCAATAAGTAGGCAAAGGTATAAAACAATAATAAATCAAACCAACCTATTCTAAATCAAAACATGAGTAAAATATCACATTACTAATATATAAAATCCACATTAATCTAGCAAACACTTTATGCCATAGAGGCATATAACATCACATTTGTGCCATCTAGGCACCATTTATCACATCTAGAATACTCTGGCCACACCATAACTGTGTCATTCAAGCACCATATACAATCTCATTATATCACATATGCATCATGGAATGTTTCACATTCCATCAATATACATTTACCAATATATAGCAAAATAACTAATCATGGGAGAATCCTTATCCCCATAAATCATCGATTTATACATACAATGATGGGATATTTTTTATCCCTCACATTCAGACATCTTACACAAAAATAATAATCATAGTGCATAAATACTCGGGATACTCTCTATCCCTAATCTTCAAGCATGTGTTTCATGAAAGATATATTAATCATATTAGGGAATACATTATCTCCCCTTCAAGTCATACATACACAATATTCATTGGATAATTCATATCCCATCGTGTTCACACAATTATCTAGTCAATACATAATACACATTAACCTTTAGAAAATACTATATATTCATAATCCCCAAAAAAAACAAAGATGACTGGACTACAAATAAATGGGATATTCATATTCCCATCTAGTCATCATATTCAACAAGAAGAGGAAGCCTATTTACCTCAAGGTGGACTCCACTCATAGCTCTTGTGTTTCTCAACTTGACTCCTTTCTCATACTCAAATAACCCTACACATATCATATAGATCTCAAATTCAATAATGGCTTATCTTTCATCAAAATATTTAATCAAATAGCTTAGACTCATCTCTTATTTGCATGTTTCTCAACTAACATAAGATTAGGGGTTTTCATTCCCAATTATATATCATGAACCCATAGCATATTCAACACTAAATTTATCTTAATAACATGCTAATCATGCTTATAACTCAATTAAATCAAGCATACTCACATTTTTACACAAAACTCCCAATTCACTATTCACATGATTATTGTTCACAGCAAGGGATCATGAAAAATCATATTTCATCAACGCAGAATCATGCCAAATGTATCAAAATCAGTTAATAACCCATTTTTCCCATCAATTTTGCATGAATTAATATCAATTTTACCTTAGGGTCACTGTTCACGGATGGAATTAATACAAAATCATGACTTTCCAAGCTTAAATCTTTGCAAACACATTACAAACCATGTATAATCCATTAATCCTCATAAATTCAATACATAATTTATGAGAAATCTCCAATTATCACTGTACCTTAGCATATGAAAAACATGAAATCGATTTGATAAATTGATATTTACCTTAAAATTCTTGTCTAGCCTCCACTTTCCATCCATTTCCATGTCAAAAATTCCAAATCTTACCATGAATCACGCCCAACTTAGATTCCCAGCCAAGAACCATCCTCAAATAGAAACAAAAATATGGCTTGATCCATAATTTCAAGGTTTCTTATGGAAATTCAAAGATTTCCATTCTTAAATCACAAAAAAATGGGTTTAGGGTGATGGGTTTTCAAGGCTAGGGGTGTGGGAGAACAGGGGAGGAAGAAAATGGGAAAGAAAGGGGCTTAACAACACTTAAAAATCATAAAATTTTAGTGTTCCATGGGACCAATGAATGTAGTGCCACGACATAGGATTCTAGTGCCGCTGCACACTCCAAAAACCCATTTTCTAAGTCAGTGTTGCGACATAGGATTTCAATGTTGTGGCACTAACCTACTACTTGACAGGAATAGGTTTCGTATTTTGACCATGTCTCCCTCATACAATGTTAGAATTGTATTATTCTTGATTTGTTACAAAGATAATTTCAAGATATAAAACTTTCATGTTTATAATTTTTTATTATTTAGTCTAAAAATATAATTAATTTAGCTTTAAAGCAATGCCCTATGTTTTAACCCAATTTATAGCCCTAAAGACATCCATAGTATTGTAACTCTATTATTCTCATACGATATCCAATTCATGTGATTCTTAATTCATTGTCTGAGAAATTTCAAGGGCTACAACTTTTATGTTGAATACTTTTTATAATTCATTCATTAGGTATGCCAAAACTTGGGTACAATTGAGACCTATGTCATATTCAGCATCATGTTCTCATACACTTACACTTAAATCATGGCCTAAAAATTTCAAACTTTCTGCTAAATTCACATGCATTATACTCTTAGCAATAATTCATGACACTTTTCACATTTTAACGCCTTAGGAATTACAAACTACCCCCCCCCCCCCTCAAAAAAAAGTTTCATCCTTGAAACTTTAAATACAAGTCCTTATGCCAAAATATCATATCATATTTTATTCATGAAATGCTTTTGTTGCGCACTCTAATACACAAAAGCAAATAAATATATATGTCACTAGTCAATTATGACTAATTTACATCTTGCAGATCCGTGTACTCATGATACACTACACAAGGGTGCTTTTGCTGATAATATAATTTAACCCATAACAGAAATAACATAAATAAGATGCTCAAACCTAACTTACTAAAATTAATATAATATAATCACCAATAATCTAGCAATCCATGCAAATGTCATGGCATATAGTCATACTTGAATAATGCAATTGACCCAAACTAGGGTCATACACAGTTGTACTCAATGAATATACATGCAGCTAGCCAACTCAAGCTGCATACACATGATGCATACTATATCACATACATGGCACATCCATGTGCATATAACATGTCCATCACATTATATACACATATTCATTAGCATTAACCAAAGCAACATCAAGATAATGGTTATGATGTAATGGTCATGATGAAATACGTACAATACAAACTTCTTCACCATCCCAACCATGCTCATCCACTAGGCACTGTCACTTGGCCCTCCAGGCCATCTAGGCGACCCAGGCCAATCATCAAGCAATGTTCGGCCGCACCGGCTACCCACACAACCACTCCTGATCACCAGGCAATAGCCATCCATGCTGGCTGCCCACACAACCACCTCCCTGGCCATACAAGCCACACCATGCCACATGGTGGAACTACATTAGACCCATGGGCCATCACATCATAAAAATCTAGGTCATACAAGCCTCCACATCATATCCTAGCCACACTATGCCACTAAGGCATCATTGGTGGTTTTCACAAGCTCACTGCCAACTCACTATTTTGCCCTGGTGGTTTTCATGAGCTTACCACCAACTCACTATTTTACACTGATGATTTTTACGAGCTTATCACCAACTCGCTATTAGGTATTATTATTATTATCAAAATCATACATATTTCTGCCATCTATGCGCCGCATATGTCATCCATTCAAACATGCATAAAAACACATCCCACATGTACAAAATTGCATCAATCAATTGGTTTCATCAAATAGCAAATTCAATGCCAATCATACGGGGGATACACAAGCTCGTCAATCTTATCATCAATCAAAATTGTTAAATTCAATCATAACAAAGCCAATGTCAATTAACACAATCATGGCAGACAAGACAATTCATTCAATTCAATATGCTCACAAGCAAAGTCATTCAATGATGCATAGATTCATCATTGTTTACAATAATCAACCATGTCCACATCATGATTCCTAATTTATGATGCTGCAATATCAACAAAATTTTAATCAAATAATTAACCGCTTATCAATTATGAAAATCAATATATAAACATACATAATATCATTAATTAAATCAATGCCATCTTGGCATTACAATCAGGATAATGCCTTTCCAACATTACAATCAATCACAATCATAACATTCCTCAAACGTCACCCAGAGTTTATGATATGCATGCATTATAGTATCTATTCAACCATTCACCCAAATGCACATCTGGAATGCCAGTCATCACATGGCATGTCCCATCAAGGTAATTAAACAACCAACAAGGTTACATCACACCTTATCGTAAGGAATCCAATGATTCCATTACAAGCAAGCAAACAACTGAACTCAATTTTTAGTTTCTAATACCTATACATGAAACTTCATAGTTTCAACATTTCACTTACATTCTAACAGTGAATTCAAATACACTATAAACAAACAATATTCAATTCTAACCTCAATTCATGAAACTTCAAAGCTTCATTTATTCGGCACACTTTATAATATAACATTCAAACATTTCATATCAAACACACTATAAAGGATAATATATTGACCTTCTCATATAATGCATGTGTGGGCACTACCACACTTCACTGTGCAATTCTGATCATAAAAAGGCACAAACCATCCCTAGGTCACTCTTGTGCTGTCACAACACTATCACCTACATTTCATATTAAATTGATCAATGCATTATCACATCAATTCATAAGTATCATATACATATTTTCCTTTTTCCTCACTCACACCTTCTAGATACAGCTAACATTTCCTTCACATTCTAATATTTTTTTATACATTCAATAGGTTAATAAACTTATATAGGCATGTCATGTTATCTTTCTTCCAATAACTACTTCCATCATGATTCTAAGCTTATCATTCTTAGTATCAGATAACCACTTAGCTTGGTACCATCTTTAATGCCCCGCACCCTCACGCTATGCATTTTCATCTCACACTACCTGGGCCAATATGGGATGCTAATATTTCCCTAACAATTCCCTATTTTTACGCAATTTCTTCTGAAAATCTAGTAGAGTCTACCTTGACTTACCAGAGTCTATACCTGGATTACATACATTTAATATATAAAAAACTAAATTTAACAATCATAAAATAATTAAGATTAACAACAACTCACACCCACACCGTTAGCTCTATCCCAAGACCAGAACTGATAATGATGGTAATTATACAACAACAATTACAATTATATCACTATGACATGCCCATGCTATACAATATACATTATTCTAATTTTATTAAAGAAATTTAATTTAACTTTTAATTTACAAAAATATAACATGAAGGGATTCCAATCCCAATTTACCATTTCATAGTCAAAATATCTTCAAATCTAGATTATCAGTCCCAATCTACAGTTGGGATTCTTTACCTGTCCTATCAGCTAAAAGAATTAAATAAGAAGGCGCGAGTCCGAGCAACTTTGTAAGTAGGCAAAGGTATAAAATAATGATAAATCAAACCAACCTATTCTAAACCAGAACACGAGTAAAATATCACATTAATAATATATAAATTCACGAGGCTTAAATCCACATTAATCCAACAAACACTTTTTGCCATACAAGCATATCACATCAAATTCGTGCCATCTAGGCACCCTTCAACACATCCAGAACACTTTGGCCGCACCATAGTTGTGTCATTCAAGCACCATATACAATCTCATTATATCATATAAACATCATGGAATGTTTCACATTCCATCAATATACATTTACCAATATATAGCAAAATAACTAATCGTGGGAGAATCCTTATCCCCATAAATCATCGATTTATACATACAACGATGGGATATTCTTTATCCCTCACATTCAGACATCCTACACAAGAATAATAATCATAGTGCATAAATACTCAGGATACTCTCTATCCCCAATCTTCAAACGTGTGTTTCATGAAAGATATATTAATCATATTTTCTAAGTCAGTGTTGCGACATAGGATTTCAGTGTCATAGTGCTTAGATTTTGTATTTTGACCATATCTCCCTTGTAAGATGTTAGAATTGCATGATTGTTGATTCGTTTCAAAGATAATTTCAAGATATAAAACTTTCATGTTTGTAATTTTTTATTATTTAGCCTAAAATATAATTTATTTAGCCTCAAAATAATGCCATGTGTTTTAACCCAATTTACAGCCCTAAAGATATCCATAGTATTTTAATTCTAACTTTCTCATATGATATCTGATTCATGTGATTCTTAATTCACTATTTGAGAAATTTTATGGGATACAATTTTTATGTTGAACAAGTTTCCTAATTTATTCATTAGATATGCCAAAAATTGGGTATAAGTGATACCTATGTCGTATTCAGCTTCAAGTTCTCATACACTTATACTTAAATCATTGCCTAAAAATTTCAATATTTTCACTAAATTCATTTTCATTATACTCTTAGCATTAATCCATAACACTTTCCACATTTTAACACCTTAGGCATTACATTTCATTAATGAAGAAGTATATGTGGAACAATCCCTAGGTTTGATGACCCCAACCATGTCTTCGAACTCAAGAGAACCCTCTATGGATTAAAGCAAGCTTCTAAAGCATGGTATGAAAGGCTAAGTAAATTTTTGATTAAAAAAGGATTCTTAAGGTGTAAAGTAAACACAATTCTCTTAATTAAGCATGCTATGAAAGACATTCTCATTATGCAAATGTATATTAATGATATTGTATTTGGAGCCACTAATGAAAATCTTTGTCAAGAATTTTTTAAGATTATATGGGGAGAATTTGAAATGAGTTTGATGGATAATTGAATTTCTTCTTGGGATTGCAAGTGAAGTAGACAAAGGAAAGAAATTTCATCTACTAAGCAAAATACACAAAGGAACTACTAAAGAAATTCAATCTTGAAGATAGGAGAAAATATGGAACCCTAATGAACACTTCCATCAAATTGGACACGAATGAAAAAGATAAATCTGTTTACCATAAACTATATCGAAGTATGCCAAAATCTCTATTGCATCTCACTGCTAGTTGGCTAGACATTATATTTAGTTTATGCATGTGTGCTAGATTCTAGTCAGGCCCTACAGAATCACATCTTATTGCTGTTAAAAGAATTCTTAGATTCTTCTTAGACACTTTAAATCTTGGTTTATGGTATCTAAAAGATTCAAACTTTGAGTTAATTGGATACTCTAATGCTGACTTTATTGCACATAGAGTAGATAGAAAGAGTACCTGAGGGACTTGTTAGTTTCTTGGAAACATGATCATATCATGGTTCTCCAGAAAGCAGACATTTGTTGCACTATCAATTGTCGAAGCTGAATATGTTGTAGCTGGAAGTTATTGTGGAAAAATTCTTTGGATAAAACAACAGCTTGGAGATTATGGTTTGAAATTTGCTGATACGTCCATTAGATGCGGCAATACTAATGCTATAAATTTGACCAAGAATTCTGTTATGCATTCTACCCATTAGATGTGGCAATACTAATGCTATAAATTTGACCAAGAATCTTATTATGCATTCTAGACCTAAGCATATAGAAATTAGCCATCACTTCATTAGAGATCGTGTCCAAAATCGCAATGTCTATTTAGAATGCGTACCAACTAAAAAATGGTTAGCAGACATCTTAACTAAGCCACTCCCAGAGGAGAGATTTTATATGATTAGAAGAGAATTATGAGTGATAGATCCATTTGCATAATGAAAACATCTTGATCATCACTTTATACTTTATATGATCTGAATGAATATCTCAATTACTAAATGCTACACATACATGTATGTCGTATCAATTAAAATATTTCAAACATAGATTTTTCAAAACATAGTTACTCATGTCTGAAATCATATTTCCAAACATAGCTATTCATGTCCTAAATCACATTTGGACTTTGCTCAATCTCATTTTCAAACACAATCCTTCACATTCGAAAATATATTTTTGGACTTTGCTCAATCTCATTTTCAAACACAATCCTTCACATTCGAAAATATATTTTTGGACTTTGCCACATCATCGTGTTCATATTTTCAAGTTCTATTGATTATCTTCTTAAACCTCTAAAACTCCTATGTATGAGAGTAAATCTCATTTTCATAAAGGAATTAAAACATTCCTCGGTGGCACTCTTATCTATTGACTGAACTTAACAAACATTTATTACAAAATTCATTAAAAATCTACTAGAACCTCATAGAAACCCCTTTTACAGCTGACTTACTGTTAGCAGCAGTGCTTATTTAACTCATCCTCATCCTCTCATTGCCAACACAAAAGTTAAAATAGGAGAACATTCCATTTGCGAAATAAAGATCATGAGCAAAAAAAATGAAAGAGAGATGCATGCAGAAGAAAGTTCACTAAAGGGAAGTAAAGTGGATAGAGTAGTTGTGAAGCTTTAGATTAGAGATAGTTCTTTTGAAGAACTTGCAAGATCTCATGATGTTTCTAAAGAAGAAGAAAAGAGCATGAATAAAGATCTACAAGAAATATCATGTTCTTTGGAAATTGTACGAACCATCTTCATAGGATTCCAAAGGTCAAACTTTCAAAGTTACCACCTTTTGTGTCTAGGACTAGGAGGGAAAAGTAGCACTAGAGGCAACCCCCTTCTCCCCTATCCAAAACTTTGGCTCCTCCAACATGACCTTCCAAATGTAACAGACGCATGCTTATGCATTATTCCAAATGCGTCAAAGGATCATAATTGGGGTCTACCACAATCTCTCTAATCCCACTTTTTCCTCCATCCATCCCATCCTTGCTATACCTTTTTCAACATTAGACAAGCAATCTGTGTATACTAAAATATCTTTGAGTGTATCTCTATTTATAACTTTGTTTGTACTAAAATGAAATAGAATAAATTTTTCTTTATTAATTCTAAGTACTTCACTATCTATCCTGAATACATTTTCATATACCTTTTTGATAATGATGAAAAGGGGGAGAAATATTTGTATGATTGTGTGAGCATATGATATGAAAAGTTACTATCCATATGGCATATATGATTAGAATCTAGTGCACCCATTCAGGGGGAGGAAGTACTAAGTAAGGGGGAGTTATGTTATATATGATTAATCTTAAATTAGTTCCCATGTATGATTTTATCTATTTGAAAGGTAATTTACTTAGATATTTTATCATCATCAAAAAAGGGGAGATTATTAAACCAAACCTCCTTACTAGTCTTGATTTTGATGATGAACATATTTAATTAACTAAGTTTTGATGATGAGCAAAAGCACATGAGTGAAAGTTTAAGCTATTGATTACTATTTATCAAGTGTGCAACAACAAATAATATATCAAGAAAATAGCATAAGTGAAAAGTGCATACAAGACTACATTAGAGACAAGATTCGTAAATATATGAGAAAGAAAATATAAATGCTCAGAAAAAAATGACTAAAACTTTGAAAAAGCAGTGTGTGAAACAACTCCTAGACATGCCTCAAAACATTGCCAAAGTAATTTAGATTTGTGCTCAAGGTCGGACAAAATTAAGACTTCAAAGTGAAGAAAAATCTAAGTTTCGCACTCAAGCAAGGAAATAGACACTGAAGAAGTAAGTTCAAACATCGAATGAAGAATTCACGACATGGAATAAGACTCAAACATTGTTCAACAAAAAGTCAAGATGCTAGAACTAAAAGCCATTCTCAAACATAAAATCCAGACATGAAAATCGTTGAAGATTGAAGAGAAAAACTAAATGTGTTTAGAAATCCAAGTCCAAAAATCCTATGTGCTAAATCTCAAACATAGCCACAGTTCAAGATGCAAGACTGAAATATTAACCTCGGACATGGTAAACTCAATTCTGGACATAGCCAGGATCAAGTCGTGTGACAAAATGCAACTAGCGCAAATCCAAGTCTGAAATCTTAATTATAGACATGGAAATCATTTCCAGACATGGTGATTCACTTTAAGAAATAATCTAATATGGTGTTGCAAGTTGAACAGTTCATCCAAGTATGAAATAACAATTTTAAACATGGCCACTCAAATCCTGACATGGAGAATTGTTTCCAAACATAGAAGAAAGAAGTTAGTTGCAACCCAAGACTAGTCCAAGGCCAAAATTTTAATTTCAGACATGACTATTCAAGTTTAAACATGAAGATTTATCTTAAGACATGGCCAAATAGTCCGTTTTAAGCTAAACGAGTCTAAAAACTTAACTCTAGACATGGAAATTGAACTTAAACATAGCTCAATAGATCTCAGACATGAAAACCTACGAGAAAGCTCCAACGGATAGAAAATCCTATCGATTCGCTCCCATTAAATGAACCATCATCTTCTTCAATGGGAAAAATTCAAATTCAGCTATAAAAGGAGTAAAGAAAGGTCATTCCAAACAAGTAAAAATAAAGAAATCATTTGAGAAAAGTAAGAGAAGAAATCCAAGAGCATTTACTCCTAGACATTAAGTTTTCTTCCAACTCTATATAGCCAAAAAGCTATCTATATTCAAAGCTTATTCTTTTTAGCAACTCAAGGGAGTCTGAAACTCTTTGTATTTATTACTATACATTTTATTTCTATTACATTTAATTGTGTACAAACTGAACCTATGTAAGAGGAATTTATTATTGTACATTTTCCATTAATTGGGATAGTAAGCAAGGGGCATGCTGATCTTGTATAAGTTTATTGGTAAGCTTTTTGAAAACTAATAGTGAGCTTCTAAAAAATGAACCTGTGTAAGAGTTTGTTGTTAAGCTCAGGAAAACCAACTAGTAATTAGTGGAACCTGAGTACAATGGGTGAGATTAACTTAGAGAGAGGAGTAGGCGCCGTGTTATGGGCCAAACCTCTACAAATATCTATGTACTTTATGCTGTGTGATCCATTTCCCAATTATTATAACACTTTGATTTTATATTGGCCAAGACTTTAAAAGCATAATTTACACACGCTCCGCCCCCCCCCCCCCCCCCCGGTCGCCTCTTGAGCTACCTTAGGATGGGGTCAATATTCTACTGCACTCAGGTTCCACTAACACTGATCAATAAACAAATCAAATACACATTGGTTTTTTTGAGCTCACCAACCAACTCTTACAAACCAAGCAAGTCTTTCCTACTTGTTATATTAAACGCAATCATAATGCAAGCTGCTTACTTGCAGAAATATAAAACAGTAACAAACTATACAAAGAAATTACATCTTACTTAGGCAGATTTTGTACACAAGTAAATGATTAAGTAATAAATGATTCAGTAAGTTCAAACTCCTTGATGTTCGATGTAGATTTAGCTTTGAATGCATTATTCAGAGTTCAGCGTAGTTGGAGTTGAAACTTTGGAAGAAAACTTGAATGCTTTGTAAATGCTTATTTTTACTTTTCTCAACTAACTCTTCTAATGATTTGAATCCTCTTTTTTTACTCTTGGAAGAGCATTTATCCATCAATTATTATTTCTGGTAAATTTTCAACCATTTTAGATTGCATTTTCTACACTCAAAACAATTTGTCTTATAAGCATGCTTCAGATGCTCTGAAGGTCAGATGCCTTGTTAGTTACCATTACTGCATTAAATTTCAGAGCTTTTGAAGCTCCCTTTCAAACCTTTTGAGCTTTGTCTTGGTTTAAACTTCGTTCCAATGATGCACTTCAAACCATCTGAAGTTAGTCTCTCAAGTTCTGAAGTTCCTTCTAGCGACTGACATTTCCAATGGCTATATTTTCCCTTATAAAGCTTGTGTTTATCATCTAAATCATCCTTTGAAAGACTTCCTTGCTTCTAAATTAACATCTGATTATTCCTTCTGACCTTTGAAACATGGAGTTCTTCCTCTGAACATATTCTAAGGCTTTCATACTTAACTTTTAGAGCTTCTGACTCCTTCAACATGTTCTAAACTTGTTTAGTGTATCTGAAATCCTATGATGCTTGGGTCTATCATCTAAAGCAATTTTTGAAGGACTTTCTTGCTTGTGAACTAAGTTCTGATTATTCCTTTTGACCTCTGAAGCATAGAGTTCTCCTTCTGAAGTTGTTCTGAAGGTTTTAGACATGACTTTTATGCTCTCGGACTTGACTTTTAGATCTTTTGATTGCTACTACAACTTTTTAATTTGTTTCTAATGATTTTAGATGTATTTTAATGTATCTAAAATCAGTTCTCAAGTTCAAAGTTAATTTTCTTTGAGCATTTACTAGTTTTTCTTCCTCTGAAAACTTAAGTGTGGTGGGTTTCAAATTGATGTGATCTTGTTTAATTTGACCATCACTCTGAAGTTACCTCCTAGGTGTAATTTATTTAAATTATTTATTTATTTCTACATTACTTAGGAATGTAACTTGTTAATACCTTAACTTTTCACTCACATGTTTGCTCATCATCAAAATTTAGATGCTTAATCACATTCATCATCAAAACTAAGCTAATTAAAGAGGGTTGGGCTCAACAACCATTTGTCCTTTGTTGCAGCTTGATATACTTCCTCCTTATCATTTTCTTCTTTTAATTCATAGCTTCTTGATGAGAAGGAATTATTTGCACCTCTGAAGGAAAGACACTTCTTCTTTCTACTTCTCATTGTCAATTTCCTTTTTTTCCCTCCTCAACTTATTCTGAATTTTTATCTTCATTTTTCTTACCTCCCTTAGAACTTTCCTTTTTCTAATACCTCCCCCATCTTCTAGCATATTCTTCATCTCTATTCCTGAAATTATTCTCTTTATTAGCAAGCTTTCTTTCATGGATTTGGCTTTCTTCATTCTTTTTTGCTTTTAGAATTCTCTCTTTGTCAATTTCTGCACTATTATTTGCCAAATTATTTTCTTAAAGTTTAATCTCTTTTGAGTTGCTCCCCCTCAACCTATGAAAATTCTTCTAAATTGTCCTCTTTCACAAGTTTTTCATATTTTGGTTGTTCTTTTTCTTCTTCTTTGTTTCATGCACTCAAGTCAATCGCAATAGAAGAGTAAACTTCACTCGAATGCAATTCAATTTTTTATTTTCTTTAGCTTATCCAAAATTTCTTTTGTACTTTTACAAGATAAGATATGCTTGCATATGGTGGGCAGAGAGTATGTAGTAAGGCATCCATAGCCTTTACATTTTCTTCATTTGCTCTTGATTCATCCTCATATGCGCCAATAAAAATTATCTTCCATAGTTTGATATCATTGGCCATAAGACATATTTCCATCTTTCTCTTCCATTGTGCATAATTAGTCCCATCAAAATATGTAAGTTGGGCAATGGAATGTCTTTAAATAATCATGGAGGATGATAATATTGGGTTAGCCATTTTGATCACTAGAATTATTTATGTTGCCCGCTCTGATATCGTTTGTTAGTCCCTAAGGCTTGGCTTAATTCAAGAGGAGATGGGTGAATTGGGTTTATAAAATTTTCTAAATCAAACCCCAGTTAACTTAAATTTCCTTTTTTCATGTGATTTGCTATGGAATAAATAATGGAAGATAAAGTGCAAGCAAATAACCAATTGCACACAAGAGACATGATATGTAATGGTTCAGGGAAACCTCCTTACTCGACTCACCCCTTGTGTCTTGGGTTCCACGATCTCAATGGAATACAAATTAGTGACTCCGCACTCTCCTAGATTCTATCTCTAGATGGAATAAATAATCTAGCAATTGATTGTAAGACCCACTCCAACAATCGAATTACTCTTCTTAATTCCAGCTCAAGAGGGCTTAAATAAACCTTAATAAGTTGATTGTGAAACATGCTTCAGTAGTCACACTTATTCTTCTGAAGGTTGGTTTCCTATACCAACTCAAGGAATACACAAATGTAAAAAGATAGAAATTATACTTTTTGATTAGTGTATCGATGTAAGCATTGGGGAAGCATTTATAATCCTTTGATATCTCTCTTTATTGTTGAGGATCTTCCTTTTTTGTTTTGAAGAAGGCCTTGAATATAGAATATGAAGACTAAAAGCTCTTGAATGTAGATGAAAAAGGTTAAGTGGTTTGGCCTTGGGTTCCAAAAATATCTTAAAATTTTTATCTCAACAACAATCCTAGAACGTCCTAACATTTCTCCTTATATAGATCTCAAAAAATAGACCGTTGGAAATGATTGGGTAGCAATATGAGGCCTTGCAACATTTGAATTTCCGACCATTAGAGTCGGCAGGCAGTACCATAGGTGGTTGCGGTATCAGCTGTGATCTAGGCAATATGGTAGATGGTATGGGATACAACTGTGGTTGGAACCCTAGCAACTTCCAAAAACCACATTGTTGTTGATTGGCAAGTGTTATCATAAGTGGTTGGGGTACCGGCTAAGCTCCGGGCAGTAGATTCAAGCAACATTGGCTTGCCAGGCAGTTTTCCATTTGATGTAGGTCGTAGGAGGTGATGCCTCTGGCTTCGACTCTGCGGTCACAAACACTACTTGTAGGTGTTTGCGGTATTGGCTGCAGATGTCCAAGGACTGTAATCCTTGCTAGAACTCTACAAATGGTATGGCAACCGATTGCAATGCGGTTGTTGAGCAGGTGATTAGTGAGGGCAGCTACAATTTTGGCTATGGACCTACGCTTTATTTTATTGAACTTTGTGTTGGTCCAAAAGTTTAGGCTAAAACCCAAGAGGGAAGGAGTGAATTGGGTATAAAAATTATTTCTCAACCCTTTTAGGATTAATCATCCCTTTTGCAATCAATCACTTAATCAACAAATAAGCAAGTAAATGAACATAATGATTTTTATAATGGTTCAAGTAAAAGCTCTACTCCACTCTTCCAAAAATACTATTCTCTTAGTGTGTAGGGTTCTACTATTTCTAATAATAGAAATATAATAGTGCTCCTAGCACTCTTCTAGATTCCAACTCTATGGGACATAAACAGTGCTCCAAACGCTCTTTGAGATTTTACCTCTCAGGGGCATATTCACAGTGCACCCAGCACTCTTCTAGATTTCAGTTTTTGGGGGTGTGAACAAATAGCTCTTATCTGCACTTAGACAATCACAACTCTTCTTGAGTCTAGTCACAACCACTAACTCAAGGGACTTTACAAGAGATGAATATCAGAAGTTTAAGCACAGAAATTTCTCAGTAAGCACAGGGGAAAGTTTCTGAAAATTGAATGCAAAAGTAAATGATCTTATCAAAGGTAATTGAGAGCCTTCAAAGAGAGTTGAGGAAGGTTTGAATGCAAGACTTTTGACTCTTGAAGAATTCCAGAAGTTTAGATTAAATCAATAAATGCTCTCTGGAAGATTTGACTGATTTTCTCAATGCTTCATTACTTCTTCCCGCTTCCAACGATGCTCCATTTATAGCTGCTTTGAATTCTAATCGTTGGAGGAAGGTGAGCTCCATTAATGACAGAAGTCATTCTAATTGGGATATTTTGAATTCTCTGACTACTGCTTAATCCTCATATGTTGGAATGCCTACAGCATTGTCCTTGGAGAAGATAATTTTTGGTTTCTTAATAAGCTCCTATCGAGGTATGGCTGCAATGGCTAATTTTTTCATCAATATGAAAAAAGCATTATTAATGTTGAGCGAAGATCAATGATTTGTCCTAACTGTTACTCCTTTTTTACTTATGATAGATGAAGTATCTGTCCAACTATTCATAAGACAAGGTTCCTTCATCTTTGCCTTTCATAAGTAGTAGATAAGTCACTATTTCCATTGCTACTAGACGAATCATTCATTCAAGTGCTTTGCCTTGTGGTTTATCTGTTAAATTGTAAAAGCACAGATGTCTTGTTTCTTCAGTGCTTCATATGTTAAGTTGTCTGTTGTAAGTAATAGATAGAGTATTGGAGCATAGATGGGTTTTCTTCACACCTTTGTCTAATAGAATATTTCTCCACTTTGTTTGCTGAAAGCAGACGATCACTAACGAATTCTTTACTCTGCTAGATGGTCCTTGCTTCTTTCGCTTTGTCTATTAATGGCAGACGATCATTGGCTTGCTTATAATAGACTAAATCTTTGCTTTGCTATACGATCCTTACTTCTTCACTTTTTTTGTTGATGGCAAACAAAAGTTTTTTGTTCTGCTAGAAAATCTTCAATTCTTCCGCCTTTATTTATTTTCATCAAAGGACCATTGGCTTAACTATGGCTTGCTTATGATAGACAAAATCTTTGCTTTGCCATATGATCCTTGCTTCTCCACTTTTTCTATTGATGGTAGATGAAGTTTTTCATTTTGTTAGAAAATCTTCACTTCTTTCGCCTTTGTTTATTCTCATCAGAAGACCATTGGCTTAACTGTGACTTGCTTATGATAGACGAAGTCTGTTGTATGCATACTATCTTGCATTCGTTAGATATAGTCTTCCACTTTCACTGACGAATGGAAATGGTCGAGTCATTTTCATTCTTGCTTTGTCTATTATGACACTTCATCTTTTGCTTCTTTACTTGCTCAAGCCTTATTTCCATAGAATATATTTTCTGTGCTCATTTTTCTTTAAGGCCTACAACTTGATTCTGCATGCTAAAATCTTGATAATAAACATTAGGACATAATCTTTAATCAAGTTTTGTCTGTCATCAAGACTTTGCATTTATGTCAACATTTTCCCCTTTTTTGATGATGACAAAACTTAATTAAAAATTATCTTATAAAAGATAATCTCTCCCTGAATGTATGTAGATCAGAACTATTTACAATGTTTAATAATTCCACAAGTTCCCATCTTATTTTATATATTCTCCCCCTGATTATTTAGAATGAATGCTCCCCCTGATTAGTTTAAAGATTATGCATATTTATATTCCCTTTTTGATTTTTAAAATAATTTGAATATTCTTTCTCCCTTTTTGTCATAAGTAAAAGTAAGTGTCCCCTCCCAGTAAAATACACACACAAAGAGAAGTAGCTAGAGAATAATGAAAAGATTCCATTTCATTTTATTCCATTTCATTTTATTACAGACAAAGCTATAGACAAGAAGGCCAATACTCAGCCTGCGTGTAAAGAGTAGAAGAGGTTGTGTGGTAGACTGCGAATGATGTGGAGGCAGGCAAAGGAGAACTTTGCATCACGGTTGGTGATACAAAGTTTCAAGGAAGGGAAGAGGAGAAAGAGATGATTAATGAGGTGATTAGAGCCTCCTTTCCCCTCTCTTCAAGGGCTCCAACTTATGATGAAGTTGGGTCCAAGGGTACAAGTGGCTGAGGTATGAATTATATTCTTAAAAGCCACATCTTGAAAAGAAATACTTCTGTCGATGAAGATGATTTGGAGCATTGTTACGAACAGAAGCAATATCATCCCAGTAAGAAAAGTAAGGGAGCTTCCTTTGGTGCTTCAATTTCTACCACTCGATAGGTTTCCTACTAGATCTTCTTTCTAAATGCCCTTCCTGGAGTTTCTTCATTGTTATGGTTCATAGAAAGACTACTAGTTGTGAGTTAAAATAGATTGATTATGGGGGCTATACAAGGTAGTTTACATAATCTTTTTGAAAATAGAGAATAGTTCATGCTAAAAATAAAATTGGATGTGATAACCATAGTTGTAAGTTAATTCTAGCAAGAAAACAAGGTGTACTCAACCTCGGGAATCAATCTTCAGATGAAGTGCGAATAAAACACTTGATACGAATAACTTGCTTTGTCTAAGACAAAGCCTAGTCTTAAGAGAGTATATTCAACATCACAATTATAAGCACAGAAGCATTAGAGTTTTTATTCTCAGGTCATCATATTTGTCATGCCTAATTCTCCTCTAATGTAGCAGAAGGTGTCTAATGACAGTGGCTTGGTTAAAATATCAGCAAGTTGAGCATTTGTGGACACATATTCTAGACATATATCATGTTTTTCAACATGATCTCTAATAAAGTGGTGCCTAATTTCTATATGCTTAGTTCTCAAATGTAAAATAGGATTATTTTTCAAGCTATAGCACTAGTGTTACCACATTTAATGGGTATGTCTCTATAGCTTAGTCCATAATCGAGAAGTAGTTGTTTCATCAACAACAATTGAGCACAATAACTTCTAGTTGCTATATATTCAGCCTTTGCTGCAGAGAGAGCAACACTAGTCTATTTTCTAGAGAACCATGATACTAAACTACTTCCTAGAAATTGACAGGTTTCAGTAGTACTTCTATCAACTTTATATCCTCCAAAATTAGCATCAAAATATCCGATGAGTTCAAAATCAATTCCTTTGGGATAATAAAGTCCTATATTTGGTGTGTCAACTACATACTTAAAAATTTATTTTACTGCAACAAGATGAGATTTTCTAGGACTAGATTGAAATCCAGTGCATAAGCATACACTAAAGAGAATATCGGGTCTGGATGCAGTAAGGTAAAGAAGAGATCCAATCATACTTCTATATTGTTTTTGATCTATGAGTTTATCTTTTTCATCCTTGTCCAGCCTTATTGATGTGGTCATTAGAGTGCTTGCTACCTTAATTTCTTTCATTTTGAACTTCTTAAGCATCTCTCTAGTATATTTGGATTGGCAAATACAATTTCCATCATCTCTTTGCTTGATTTGCAATCCAAGAAAATAATTCAATTCTCCCATCATACTCATTTCAAATTCAACCTGCATGATCTTTGAGAAATCTTGGCAGCGTTTTTCATCAGTAGCTCTAAATATAATGTCATCCACATAAACTTGAACTATCAAGATATCTTTGTCAATATTTTTGATAAATAGAGTAGTGTCAACCTTTCCTCTGTTGAATTTATGATCACTTAAGAATTTGCTCAACCTTTCATACCAAGCTCTTGGAGCTTGTCTTAAACCATATAATGCCTTGGTGAGCTTGTAGATGTGATCAGGTTGATCATCATTTTCAAAACTAAGAGATTATTCTACATAAACTTCTTCACTTAAATATCCATTTAGAAATATACTCTTTACATCCATCTGAAATAAATTAAAGTCCTTATGGGATGCAAAGGTGAGTAGCATTCTAATGACTTCTAATCTAGCTACAAGGGCATATGATTCTTTAAAATTAATTCCTTTTTCTTGGGAGTACCCTTTAGCAACTAATCATGCCTTGTTTCTTACAACTAACCCACTCTCATCTAGTTTGTTTCTGAATACCCATTTAGTTCCAATTATATCAACATTTTCTAGTTTTGGAACTAATTCCCAGACTTTGTTCCTTTCAAATTAGTTGAGCTCTTCTTGCATTGCTATAATCCAATTTTCATCATTTAATGTTTGATCAATTTTAGTTAGCTCTATTAGTTGAATGCATAATGACCATAAACATTTTACATAGACCTTTCTATTTTTACACTGTCATATACATTTCCTATAATTTATTTTCTAAGATGAGTGCTAATAAATTTCAAATCAGTAGGAGATTGGTCAGAACATTACCTACTCTTACCTCCTCTTCATTTTCTAAACTT
This sequence comes from Pouteria campechiana, assembly GCA_036873735.1. Taxonomy (NCBI): domain Eukaryota; kingdom Viridiplantae; phylum Streptophyta; class Magnoliopsida; order Ericales; family Sapotaceae; genus Pouteria; species Pouteria campechiana. The sequence continues at coordinate 60,028 of JAYJMB010030707.1, read as the reverse complement.
TATACGTCTTCACCATTGGTGTCATTCTCTTGATCCTTCAATTTGAGCTTATTCATATTTGTTGCAGTTTCATCTGCATCACTATCACGCTCCTTTCTTGGGATTATTTTTACTTCATCAAATTTAACATGTATGGACTCTTCTACAACCTATGTTTTCTTAATGTAGGCCCTAAATGCCCTACTATTGGAAGAGTAACCAAGAAAGATAGATTTATCGCTCTTCGGATCAAACTTTTCAAGGTTATGTTTTCCATTATTTAGCACATAGCATAAGCATCCAAAGGGATGGAAATATGAGATGTTTAGTTTTCTTCCTTTCAAAAGCTCATATGGAGTTTTCTTTAAGATTACTCTTATGGTAACCCTAATCATCACATGGCAAGCGGTACTACTTCTTCTTAGAATCTTTTGGCTAATTTACTTTCATTCAGGTTGGTTTTCGCTATTTCCTGAATTGTCCAATTCTTTCTTTTCACAACTTCATTTTGTTAAGGAGTTCTGGGGGATGAGAAACTATGGTGAATTCTTGCTTCATCAAAAAAATCAATGAATCTTTTGTTCTAGAATTCACCACCATGATCACTGCTGATGATACAATAGACATTTGTTTCTTATTTTAGACTAGCTTTGAAAAAGTATAAAATATTGAAAATGCTTCGTCTTTGCTAGTCAAGAGAATTACCCATGTAAATCTAGAGTAGGCATCCTTATCACATATACATATCTTTTTCCTCCAAGGGTGACTATATTTGATGGTCCAAATAAATTCATATGCAATAGTTCTAGAGGTATTAATGTAGATACTTCATTTTTAGGATGAAAGGTTACTTTGGTCGGTTTTGACAATTGACAGGACTTACATATCTGATTTTTGTCATAGTTTAATTTTGGTAGACCAATCACGATATCCTTTTTCCATAAAGATTTGATATTTAACATATTGATATGACCCATCCTCTTATGCCATACCCATGGATCATCCTTGACTGCAATTAAACATTTTTCAACTATATCATCTAGTTGTACTAGATAAAGATTTTCATGCCTTTTTTCGCTAAACAGTAGATCATTGTCTATACTAAACACATTATATATAGATGGTTCAAACACAACTTTGTGACCCTTATCACATAATTGACTGATACTTAGGAAATTGTGCTTGAGTCCTTTTACATATAATACATCCTCTATGTATGTATTGAATAAACCACAAATTTTACCTATTCCCTTGATAAGACCTTTATCATTGTTGTCGAATGCTATTGTTCCTCCATCCATTAGCTTTAACTCTTTGAACATCTTTTTGTTCCCAGTCATATGTCTCGAACAGTCACCATCAATGAACCATGCATTTCCAAATGTATCTTTGAGACTTACCTACATTCAAAGCAAATTTTCTTCTTACATTTTTATTACTCAATTATTGGGTCCAATGATATGAGTGGACTTATGTGTGGTATAAGTGTGTGCTTATTCCTTGCATTTTCATCTCATCTTAGCACCTTTTACTTGCATATTTTTGGCATAAAAATCATATACTTTATGTCCAAATTTCTTGTAATAATAGCAAATATTTGGGACTCTAATAGATGCAATATATTCCACTAGTTTCTTTATCCAGAGATAATTCATGAGTCTTCTAATATTTGGACAGTTCTCTCTTTCTTCTATGAGGTTCACTCCCTTGGACCATCTAACATATTTTTGTAAATTTTTATTATCTGACTGTTCACAGCTAAGTCCCTTTTTGCTAGTTTGACCAGTCATTCTCATAAATTTGGTCATAAATTCTCCTAGATTAAAGAATTTACTCAGCATATTATTTAATATTTCTATCTTGTTCTTCAAATCTCTAACCTCATTCTATAGAAATAGATTTCTTTTTGCCAGGATGGAATTTACTTTGACAGTTGCATCAAAGTGTCTTTTCTTTTCAGTGAATTTTTGGCTAAGTGATTCAAACTCACTTATCAAAGAGTTGTAAAATTGTTGTAAATCATCAAATTTTTTGCATTTGACACAAATGCTATTTGAGCTCGAAGAGTTAGAACTATAAAAGTAGTAAAAGTTTACCTCTGTTTTCATCTCTGTTGTGCATTGTTCTTTGATGGTGATTTGATCTGTTGATTCATTCTCCATCTGGGCTATACAACATATTCTTGCAACTTGTCCAACTTCATGTTCATCTTTCTCACTTGAGCTTGTCACTAATGAGTCTCCATCATTCACGTACATTCCTCTAGCTTGGTTTCTTGAAGACTTCTTGAAGTATTTCTTATCTTTTCTATTATCCTTCTCGTTCATATTTACTTTTTCTTCATTGGGACACTCAGGTAACATGTGTCCGATCCCTCCAGATCTATAGCATGTGGGGAGATCCTTCTTTCTTTCAATTGTTCTCTTCTGTTGTCTAGGTTATCTCCTTGAGGTGCTGCCTCTACTGCTTTTTGCAAATTTTCTGAAGTTTCTAACCAACATGGCCATATCTTTTCCAAATTATGATGCCGGATCACTGTTGCTCTCTTTAGTCACTTTTAGAGTAATATTTTTCTTTGGCTTTGTTGGCTCCTCCTTTCTATTCTTGATGAGCTCGTGTGACATCAATGAGCTGATAAGATCATCCACCAGAAGAGTATTTAGGTCCTTTGCTTCCTCTATTAGTGTGATCTTTTGGTTCCATGAATCTGGTAGTGCTCTTAGTATCTTCATCACCTATTCAGAATTTGTAACTTCTTTTTCCAAACCTCCTAAGGCGTTAGTAACCTTAAGAAAATGAGCATACATTTCAAAAGTACTTTCTTCTTCTTTCATCCCAAAGTTTTCTAGCTCTCTTATCAACATATTGCTTCTAGTTCTCTTAAATTGTGAGGATTCTTTATAAATAGATACTAATTTATCCCAGATATCTTTTGCAGTAGTGTAAGAGGATACTCTATCAAATTCAGATGAGGATAGTCTACAAAATAAAGAGTTCATAGCCTTTGCATTATTTTGAACTAAGGTGGCTTCCTCTTTGGTCCATGCATTTACTTCAGTACTAACAAGAGTGATTCCAACTTTAATAACCTTCCAAGATTCCATATCATTGGCTATAGTAAATTACTTCATATTTAACTTCCAATAAGCAAAGTTAGTACCATCAAATAAGGGTGGCTGGGTAGACGATTGCCCCTCGGTGAATATTTGTAATGAAGACGATGGTTTTGCCATTAGATCACTACAAGCATTTATGTAGTCTACTTTGATACCACTCTTTGGTCCTAAAGGTTAGGCTAAAACAAAAGAGGAGAGGGGTAAATTGGGTACTTTAAAAATTATATCTCAACCCCTTTAGGATTAATCGCTCCCCTTGCAATCAATCTCTCAATCAACAAATCAACAAGTAAATAAATGAACATAATAATTTTTATAGTAGTTCGAGTAAAAACTCTACTCTACTCTTCCAAGAATACTATTCTCTTAGTGTCTTGGGTTCCACTATTTTCAATAATAGAAATATAATAGTGCTTCTAGCACTCTTCTAGATTACATCTCTAGGGAGCATAAATAGTGCTCCTAACACTTTTCTAGATTTTAGCTCTAGGGGGCTTATTCATAATGCTCCCAGTACTCTTCTAGATTTCAGCTCTAGGGGGCATGAACAAACAACTTTTGTCTGCACTCAGATAGTCACAGCTCTTCTTGAGTCTAATCACAACCACTAGCTCAAGAAATTTTATAAGAGATGAATATCAAAAGTTTAAATACAGAAATTTCTCAATAAGCACAGGGGAAGGTTTCTAAAAGTTGAATGCAGAAGTAAATGATATTCCCAAAGGTAGTTGTGAGCCTTCAAAGAGTGTTGAGGAAGGTTTAAATGCAAGGCTTTTGACTCTTGAAGAATTGAAGAAGCTTTAGATCAAATTAGTAAATGCTCTCTGGAAGATTTGACTAATTTTTTCAATGCTTCATTACTTCTTCCTACTTCTAATGATGCTCCATTTATAGCTTCTTTGAATTCTAATCATTGGAGGTAGGTGAGCTCCATTAATGTCAGAAGTCATTCTAATTGGTGTATTTTGAATTCTCTGACTCCTGATTAATCCTTGTATGTTGGAATGCTTGCAGCGCCATCCTTGGAGATGATGATTTCTGGTTTCTTAATAAGCTCTGGTCGAGGTATAGCTATAATGGATGACTTTTTCATCAATATGGAAAATGCATTATTAATGCTAAGTGAAGATTAACGATTTTTCCTACCAATGCTCCTCTTTTACTTGTGACAGATGAAGTAACTATCCAGTTGCTCATAAGACAAAGTTCATTCATCTTTGTTTTTCATAAATAGCAGATGAACCATTTTTTCCATTGCTACCAAATGATACATCCATTTAAGTGCTTTGCCTTGTGGTTTATCGATTGAACTATGGAAACACGGATGTCTTGTTTCTTTAGCGCTTCATCTGTTGAGTTGTCTATTGTAAGTAACAAACGAAGTGTTGGAGCGCAGATGAATTTTCTTCACACCTTCGTCTGATGGAATATTTCTTCGCTTTGTTTGTTGATAACAAATGATCACTGACAAATTCTTTACTCTACCAGACGGTCCTTGCTTCTTTTGCTTTATCTATTAATAGTAGATGATCATTGACTCTCTTATGATAAACTAAATCTTTGCTTTGCCATACGATCCTTTCTTCTCCACTTTATTTGTTGGTGACAGACAAAGTTTTTTGTTTTGCTGAAAAATCTTCACTTCTTCCTCCTTTGTTTGTTCTCATTAGAGGACCATTGGCTTAAATGTGGCTTACTTATGATAGATGAAATCTTTGCTTTGCCACACGATCCTTGCTTCTCTACTTTGTTTGTTGACGACAGACAAAGTTTTTTATTTTGTTGGAAAATCTTCACTTCTTCTACCTTTGTCTGTTCTCATCAGAATTGGTTTAACTATGACTTGCTTATGATAGATGAAGTCTATTATATGCATATTGTCTTACATCCGTCAAATATAGTCTTCTACTTCAACTGGCGAATGGAAACAACCGAGTCCTTTTCATTAATGTTTTGTCTGTTATGACACTTCTTCTTTTGCTTCTTGACTTGCTCAAGCCTTGTCGCCATGGAATATGTTTTCTGTGCTCATTTTTCTTTAAAACTTGCAACTTGATTCTGCATGCTAAAATCTTGATAACAATCATTAGTAAATAATTTTTAATAAAGTTTTATTTGTCATCAAAATCATGCATTTATGTCAACACTTTGATATTTTGTTAGCCTTGACATTTTCTAAATCTTCTTCTAAAAGCTGAAATCTTCAACTACCACCAACCGCTAGCTTTTCAGATTTCTGAAATTGAAGTCTTTCCTCTGAAGGATCGTTTGAAATATTTCCACGTTTTGAACTGGGTTCCAGATGGTCTTTCAGACCTCTAAAGCTTGGGGTCCTTCTTCTGAAATTTTCAAACTACTTTTTCACTTCAAAATTATTCTTCAAACCTCTGAAGTTGCCTTTGAAGTTATTAGGCTTCATTCTTGACTTCATGTAACCTCTGAAATGTCCTCTGAAGTCTTCAGATTCTTCTAAAATGACTTTTGAACTTTTTTAACTTAATTTCAAAGTTATCTTTATACTTCTGAAACTTTCTCTTAAGTTTAAAATCTATATTTTCTAAGTATTTTTTGTTCTTTCTCTAAAACTTAGAATGTAATTTTTTCAGACTTCTTATTAGTTGTTTTACATTCCAAATCACTATAATCATATTTCCTTAATGTGTTTTTCTAATTTATCAGTTTGTTTCTGCAACATTTTGGAAAATAACTTTTTAGTTTTCGATTTCTCACTTACTTGTTTGCTTATCATCAAAACTTGGCTATTATTTTATGTTCATCATCAAAATCAAACTAATTAAGGGGTTAGGCTTAACACTATGTTATTGGTGATTGATATTAGCGGAACCTAAGACACAAGAGGTTTGTGCTTGGGAGAGTGGAGTAGAAAAATTATCTCGAATCACTATACATCGTGCCTGCTATCTCTGAATGAATTCATTATTTAATCTTTGTGTCTTTTAATGATTATTTTGAAACAAAGGAGTTTAAAAAAATCAAGGGTTAATGGAAAAAGGTTTTATTAATGCAATTCACCTCTATCCTCTTAGGTTAATCCTTTTAAAGGGACCAACATACTAGATGAGATGGATCCTGCATGCATATCATTGCATTAAAGTAATACATTAATATATTATTGCTGTGAACGCTAATGATGATATCAAAATTCTATAGTTGTTTTTTTATTATTAAGTATATAATGGCAACCTATTAATAAGACAAAAGAAAGAATATTCTAACTTAGGCTTTGAATATTAATTTAAATTATTTACATGGTTCAATATAAGATCTGTCTGTATACTATAGGTGTAAATAGGTTGGTTTGAGATTTTTTTATTTGGATTAAAAAGGTTCAAAATAGGGTCTGTTTGTATGCTATAAGTGTGAATGGATTGATTTGAGATTTTTTTATTTGAATTAAAATGGTTTGAAATAGTATCTACTCTTTATTTATATAGTTCAACAGAAGATTAAGTTTTTGGATGCTCAAAGTTGATAGCCATGTAATCAACCATGTTTGTAAGGGTTCCACTCTCTCTCAAAAAGGTGCAATAGATAAGCTTAGTTGTCGAATATGCAAAAATAGAATAACAATCTCGGGTTAGGGCAGATGCAACAAATTGATAGTGGGGGGTTTTACAGAGAAGATGGAAAGAGGGGAAAGTACATGGAATGAATAATTTACCCTGCAACTATTCTTATGGTCTAGCTACCGCTTCTACTACCCTTGGAAACTCTTATGAAGGTTCAGCAGGTGCCAGATTAGAACTATTGTTGTCACCTTGCTGGAGGTCTCTCCAATAGTGCAACTGAAGCAACTGGGTGGAAGGGAGACTCTTCGAGATTGGTTGCGGAAAGGGTAGAAACAATCACTGATTGGGGCGACTATTTGAGATGAATATTGAGAGGATTTTAGAGGGAAGAAGAAAATCAAAAGCAAGAAATTGATTCAATGGGATTTGTACCATTGTCCGGGCATTCCAAGTGACAAGCCTACTTGCTGTACGATGCTTGTGTTTCCTCAATGAGAAAGGGCACTTGCAGTATCATGGGACGAAATTGTGCATGGATTCATCTTAGCTATTTTTATGTATTAAATGGCAAAAAGGATACTTCTATTTTACCTTGTAGTAAAAGTGCTTCTATTGGAGTGAATTCTAATGGCATGGATATACTTGTACTATATGTCAAATAATGTAAGTTTAATTATCATTTTTCAAACTAAAAGGGTATACCTACAATATTAATGAAACAATATAAGTATATTTATAAAAAAATCATTAATTAAAAGTACAAAGGTCATTTTTAACAATAACCAATTCTAATGAATTGGAATTTACATTCAAATTATATTAATTTTATAACCAATATGATTTTTTGATTGGGATAATCTTTTAATTCCAAAATAAGTAAATAATAATAATAAGATTAATGGTAAAGGTGGTGGATTTTGTATAACCATTAAAATGAAATTGAAACGGAAAAGTCCTATGAATTTAATTAGGTGGTGTTTCATACTCAATTATTTTCCTATATATTTATATATTTAAGAATGGACTTATTTAATAATAATGGACTCGATTTAACCTAACTTATATTCAAAAATGTACTTCACTTTATATTAGGGGTGCAACTTGGGTCATTTGAGTTTGGGTTAAAGTCAACCCAAACCCTAACCCAAGGTCTAAAATATCAACCCTAAAGCTAACCCAACTCTACTTTTGAAACCTCAACCCCAACCCCGTACCAACAAACTAGGTTTGGGTTGAATTTGAGTTAAATCTGAGTTAAATCTGAGTTATATTCAATTGTCAAATCAAACATTAAAGGGCCTTAAATATTTCAAAATAAAAGCCTCAATAATGTGTGGTGTAAATCAATTTTCAAATGCATGGTGTAGTGTGATTAAATTTTTATAACTCAATGCTCACATCATATAAAAAGACAAAGAAATGGAAAAGAAATGGGAAGTAGGGAAATAGAGGAAGAACAACATACGATAAGCACTGGTGTGCAAAACATTTTCGGTTTGGGGCCTTTAAAACACTTGCGAGATAAGGATGAAAAGAAAAATCTTCAAAAACCTTGGCATACGAGGTTGGATGTTTGTAGTTGGTTTTGACTTTAAAAATAAGATTTTCAAAAGGGACATGAAGATGGGGATAAAACTAGGGTGATAAGATCAATTAGAAGAAAATATTCTTGTACTGAGAAGGTAGATGGGGATCATAAGAATGAAATAAGATTGGTGGATCATTTATGATTCATGGAAGAAATTTAAAAAAGAAAGAATAGTTGGATAAGTATTACGAGAAGTGAAGAATGTAGAGGGTTGCCATCAACCTATGTCAACCCGAATGCAAAACCCAATATCGAAACTAGTAAACCAAAACCTTTAAAAATATTGGGCAGGGTTGGGGTTCGGATCAACACCGCCGAAGTTACACCCCTCCCTCACATAACGCAAGAGACCCAAAATGAAAAGGCAGAAGTGTTGCAAACGACGGCTCTCGACCAGCCTTCGTTCCGTCAATAGTAACCGTTCATTATCATGCGCGGGAGGCTTAACAGCTGCCCATCCTAATTTTCAGGCTCTGACGCGGATAATGGCATGATCATTCCCAGCGTAACTAACGGTTTTGACAAATGCAAAAACTGAACAGCTTGGGCGTAGACGCATGCAATTTGACACACGCATATACAAAAAGTCATGAAATAATTATGGCGCTGGTAAATATCTCCCCAACTTAGGGTTTATGGTCCATCCTACTGTATTTGTGAAGGTTCAGCCTAGATATTAACCGGCCTGCAGGGTCCATGTACAAAGTGATGGTTTTTCATCAATTTCAGATTGTGCCTTAGATAATGGCCCGTAGAAGTCATTGACTAAATTGGTTTCTAAGATTGTATAGATAAAAAATGAAGGGCTCATACGATAATTGGATCAGATGATGTAGTTGCAGCCATGATAACCCCAAAATGGAGACTGTTTACCCTGATATTGACTAAACAGCGTTTTTGCACATAAAGACGGTGCTTAGCCGTAAGTTATGGTCTTGCCAGAACCCTTTTGTCATTTTTAAATGCCACCGTACTATCAAATCATGAAGACGATCATGGTTGACGTCGCCTTGAAAAAATAAAATAATAAAATCATCTTGACCAAATTATCAAAATTTGCCGCCTTAAATGTGCCGTTAAATAAGAACAATTTGCAAAAAACAAGCAGAAACAGAAGAGATGGTCAAATGATTAGTCGGTGTGAATTTTGGGTTCTGATTATCCCTATGACTCCAATTGGCAACTAATAAGAATCCGTAAATGGCGAGTTCCATCCAATCCGACTAGTTTATTTCATAAGGTTAATGGTCCAAATCATCATTGCAATGATTTTGAGTTTGAATAATCAATTTCAAGTTGGGGGACCACCTCATTCACCTCGTCAGATGTCCCACGTGCTATGCTAACATGGGCGCCATTGTAGTTAGGGAAAACCTCGCAAATGTCAAATGACTGACCAAGAGATAAAAAAATGAAAACTCGTGCCACCACGTTCCTAAGAATTCTAAAGAGCCTATAAATGTAAGGTAATAAAATGCCTATAAATGCAATGGTCGTGGGCACTACAGAGACTTGAGCACCCACGTTCTTCTCTCTTATTAAGCTATCTACTTGGCAACCAAAGGCCATCCACCAAGGAAATGGCTACAATAACGTTACAGATGCTCCTCACCATTGTCCTAGGATTTTGGGCATTTCAAGGCCATTCTCTAGACAAGGTCCAGTTCGTAATCCCAAAGACGAAGCCGGCCAAGAAAGTTTTTAACAAGATCGATGCCTGTTGGCGGTTGGATGCCCTGTTGGGGTCCAACCGCCGACGCCTTGCTGACTGCGCTGTGGGTTTTGGGCAGGCGGCCATAGGTGGGAAGTTTGGAGCAACGTACGTTGTGACCGATCCATCCGATGATCCCGTCAACCCCAAGCTCGGCACGCTACGCTACGGTGTGATACAAACGCAACCATTGTGGATTATATTCCATAGAGATATTCTCATCACTCTCAAGAACGAGCTCATCGTGAATAGTTTCAAGACAATCGATGGACGTGGGGCAAAGGTAGAGATCGCCTATGGACCATGCATCACCGTGCAAGGTGTGAGCAATGTGATCATCCATGGGCTTATCCTTCATGACTGCCGGCCAAGCAAACCCGGCCTTGTTCGAAGCACCCCGACACACGTGGGCCGCCGGCTAGGGGCCGATGGCGATGCAATTAGCATTTTTGCATCTTCACACATTTGGGTGGACCACTGTTCCTTGTCCCACTCGGCAGACGGCCTGATTGACGTCATCCATGCTTCCACTGCTGTGACCATCTCCAACAACTACTTCTATAACCATGACAAGGTAACATGAGTAAAACGCAAACCAAAAGAACAGTTGTACCATCTTTATTCATATTGGATTATAGGTTGACTAATGTTTTAATGATTTTATCCACAGGTAATGCTGTTGGGGCACAAGGATAACTACATGCCCGACAAGGTCATGAAAGTTACAGTTGTCTTTAACCATTTTGGTCCTGGTTGTATTGAGAGAATGCCACGGTTGGGGAAATTTTTTCTTTAAAGATGTTTCGCTCGTTGTCATCTTATTGCTCTTTTGATGATGAAATATTTTATATATATATATATATAGTAGTGATATTTTCTTAATTTTCAACATGTTTGATTAAATGCATGCAGAGTTCGGGTAGGCTATGCGCATGTAGCAAACAATCGGTATGATGAGTGGAAGATGTATGCCATAGGGGGTAGCTCCAACCCGACCATCTTAAGCGAAGGAAACTACTTCGATGCTTCCCTCAATCAAGCTTCGAAGCAGGTAAGAAATCTTCACACGAATCGAACTTGGACTTGTTTGGATGTCATGCCAGCACCATTGCCTCAAAATTATGTTTCTTGGAGTGCAGGTGACGAAGCGAGAGGCCGGAGGATGGAAGAACTGGAAATGGAGATCGACAAACGACGTGTTTGTAAATGGAGCTTACTTCGTTCCATCTGGTTGGGGAAGCGCAGCTCCTGCCTACTCCCGAGCTGAATCCTTCACTGCCACCCCAGGGTCGATGGTGCCTGTTCTCACAGCTGATGCCGGGCCGCTCCAATGTGCGGTAGGAAAACCTTGCAACAGCTAGCATGACGGGCGCGTGCAAAGGAAGAAGTAAGCATGATTTGATTTGCGAATAATCTGTTAAGGGAAACAGTTTTCTTTTTGGTTTTTGGAGAAGCTTTGTAACTGAGATTATCAAAATGGAATCAAGGGAAGACGGCCCAATGCTAGCAAAGCACTAGATATTGTGTGCCATTTGCATTATTTGTTTTGGGTTACTTTGTGGGTCCAATAAAAACATTTTTAACTTTCAGTTACGCTATGCAAGATTATGGTATGTCCCTTCCCTAATTATTGGGAATTGTAAATTTGTTAATGCATGCTACCATGTGCCAGGAATCGTCAGTAAAGATGATTCACGCGAATGCAGGCGCCTCAAAAAAGGACGCGGTTTGTGTATAACCCCCGGGTTATATCAGGGAAGTCACCTTGATTTGTCTCTAATCAACAACGCTCATATACATATGAGTAATTAAATTATGTTATAGATAATCTAAATATTTATAATAATGATTTAAAAAAATAATCTTTACAAATGATTTCTTGAATGATTATAAACATGTGAGTTTTCAATGGCAATAAGTTCTTGAATTTAATTGAATAAATGATTTAAAATAAAAAAATGGATTGGATTAAATCGAAGTATCGTGATGGTATTCTACACCCATGGTCTTTGGAAAGTTATGTATCCCAAAAACGGGTGCAACTCGAGTTATTTGGGATCGGGTTAAGGTCAATCCTAAGCATAATCCAAGGTCTAAAACCTCAATCATAACTCTAACCTTAACCTTATTAGGATTATTATATATAATTTTGATAATAAAAAAACTTATATCAAGATAAAACAAGGTGTATGCTTAAATTTTTAACAATCATATGCATAATTATGATTTGATAAATGTTAATTGATAATGTGAAAAATATACATAATCATGAATGTTTAATTATGCAAGCATACATCTTTTACTTCATGGCACGCTTAATTTTAGTTATCATTCTTTAATGCGTTAATTTGTTGAATCATATTTAGCACCATACTCTATTAAGCTTTCACATTATATACTTAAATAGAGATATATATTATCCTTGCTCTACAACCAACTGCCGCAACTATCTGCTATGTTCCAAACGGATTAAACTGCTGAAAATACTTGCAGAAGAAGAAGAAATCAAGGCTTTGAATATATGCTACAATGAGCTTGCTTTATTTGTTAAAATCCAAAGAGAAAACTTCTATAGACAAATGCAAATGATAGAAGCAGTTGAAGACGAAGCCATGGTCAGGGAGCATAAAGTTGTTCGAGAAACTCAAAATATCTATATTAACTAGACAAAGTTTGTCTGAGACAAAGTAAGAAGAAGTAATTCTGTTAAGCTCTTAGATAAATGAAGAAAGAAGGATCAACCGCCCAGACAATCATGCACAAAGGGAAAAAAACTTTGTCTGAATAACAAACTTAGAAGAATGGATTCGTCTCAGGATAAAAAAAAAAGGCAACATGAATAGACAAAGGAGTGCAACTTCGGCTAAGCCAAGATAGACAAATTAAGAATGAAGAAAGCAAGAAGTTGCAGAGATAAACTCCATCAGTTGCTCGAAGAATGCAGAACAAATATGAAACTCAACTTCGTCTGTGGGATTAAATTCGCCTATTACTTACTATAGACAAAGTGATAAACAAAGTAGAAGACGAAGTAGAAGTTGCATAATGAGAATAGATAAAACTGCATAGAAAAAGTAACTGCTTGGACAAAGAAAACTTCAAAGTATAGGCACAATTGTTTGCAACTTACTATAGATAAACCTATAGACAAAGTGCAGAATAATTCATTCAAGACAATAAAGCAGAGTTCGTCTGTCACTTACATCGGATGAGTATTATACTTTGTTTGTTTGTGCAAATAAAGCAGAGTTTGTCTGTCGACTAGTTCAAGTACGTTTGCACCACCCAGAGTTCATCTGCTATTTACAATAGACAAGCACATTCACGAAAGATCGGCTGACAGATAAAACTTCTGGAGGAATTTGTCTAAAATTTATAACAGATAAAACAGAGTTTGTCTGTCGATCAAATCGACTTTGTCTATGGCACCATAGTTCATTTGTTATTTACAACAAACGAATCACTCTTACGAAGGATCGGCTGATAGACAATCTAATGGAAGAATACGTCTACAACTAATAATAGATAAATATAGACAGGGAGAGTCCGTGACTTATTAGAGGAAAAATGATTTATGTGACTTGCATCTAAATGGTATCTGATTTATGCTTTAATTATGCACGATTATTTCAGTCACCATTTTCTGCGATAAGCGGTGCAACAAGTTTTCAAGTTATGTTAAGTCAAAATGAGAAAAGACATTTTGGCAATAACTTATCTTCCTCTCTATAAAAGAACAACGATGCAGCAGCTTGAGACAAATCAGGCATGGACTCCAATGATAGAAATCTTAATGGTCTTCTTCATTCATTGCTGCTCTTGTTTCTACATTCAATGGAACCCATCTTCTCCAACGATCAAAATTATGAAGAAGCTATTTAAGGAGAAAATGTGGAATGATTCAAGGTGATAAAGGAATAGTTTTCAAATGAGCTAAATCTTGTGTAAATCCTTCTATCCATGGCCACGAGCTTAACCTTTAGTTATCTTTATGAGTTTTAACTTGCATATCTTTATGGCCATTGAGTGTACATTTTGAGAAGATATTTTTATATTAATAGAGCTATAAAGGATCTCATCTTTCATTGTGCTTAAATATGTATTAGTTTTTGGTCAAACTAAGAAATTAGTGAGTTTGTGATGAGCTCGAGAAAACCACACTATATTAGTTATTAATGAGCTCTGGAAAGCAACAAGTTTGCTAGTAATCATAAAACCAGTGAGTTTCTTGATGAGCTCATGAAAACTCGAAGAGTGCTAGGAGCACTATGTTTATGCCCCATGGAGTTAGAATCCAAAAGAGTGTTGAGAACATTATTTACACCCCCTAGAGCTAGAATCTAGAAGAGTGCTGAGATTACTTCTGTATTTCCATTATATGGGATATAGTGGAACCCAAGGCAAAATGAGTATGTGCTCTTGGAAGAGTGGATATAGAGACGGGGTTTTTGAATCACTATAAAAATTGTGTTGTTTGTGTGTATATTTGTTTGCTTGCTTTATCTTTTATGCACTTTACTATTTTATTATTTATCTTACAGTGCACCACACACAATCACAAAAAGAGGAAAATATTTCAATATGGGTTAAGTTATGAATTTTTATTTACCTAATTCACCCCTTCTCTTGGGTTAAGCCATACTATGGGACTCTACAAGTGGTATCAGAGTGGGCTAGATAAACAATTCTAATGATCTGTTTAGCTTACCCAACAACTTCATCCTCTATGTTCTTTAAAGGATACTCCATCTCTCCACTTTCATATTTTCAATGGATTGAATTATGAGTAATGGAAAAGGAGATTGGAAATGTTTTTTAAGGCCAAATGATCTTCATTTATGGAAAATCACCTATATTGGCATAAGCGAGGATAAAAAGAGAGCAGAGCTAAAAATATTAAAATCTCACTACGTGCTCTTTGCCCCACCATTTGCAAAAGATGTCTTAGCTTATAAGTTGATATGAGAAATCTTTAGAGAAGCCAAAGATAGATTACTAAGGGGCAAAATACTTCGCACTTGCACACTACTCATGTTACTATTGAGACTAACCAGAGTGCAGGAAACCAAGGAAAGGAAAAAATATAGTCCTAAAGAAGAACAAGAAAAAGAAAGATGACTTGGTCTGAAGAAACAAAATGAAGACCTGATGAAATACCAAGTTCCTTCAAAATAAAGAGGAAAGGTAAGTGTAGGTATGATACTCATGAATG
Source organism: Pouteria campechiana (assembly GCA_036873735.1). Lineage (NCBI taxonomy): Eukaryota > Viridiplantae > Streptophyta > Magnoliopsida > Ericales > Sapotaceae > Pouteria > Pouteria campechiana. The sequence continues at coordinate 44,892 of JAYJMB010030707.1, read as the reverse complement.
CTTTTATTAAATGTGTCATTATCTGAATGTTGAAATTTTAATTGCATGTTTCTTTCAGCTCATTCTTTTGCCACTAAGAATTCATGTTCAATATTTCAATTACTTATTTCTACCTACTTACGTGTCTATAAAGATAAGTTTAAATTTAAAACTTTTACATTCATTCATTTGTACATAAATAGAAATTGAAAATCATAGAATTTTGATTGTTTAACTAGCTGAACATTGATAGAAATAAAGATTCATATATATATATATAGTGTTGTCTATACATATTTTGTTCATATATGTATATACATAAGAAGAATTCACACTAGAATAAATAAAACTCTGAAAAACATAAAGTAAAATTCTTAAGATAATTAGGAAGAAAAATAACATTCAAATATAATACATAAATAAGAATGCCCAAAAGACACATAACTAAAAACAGAGTAAAATAACAAAACTGAATGACTATGCTCAAAATCATAAAGCCAAGTTGATCTAGCACATGAGGTTAGATGTTCTTCACAATTGTGCTAGTTCAAATAACTCAATGATTGATTAAAGTAGAATGCTTATCCTGCTTATTCATAAAAACTGCTTTTATTCATCAGAATATTTCTCTACATACTGTTGTAATTGAAATGACTCTTTACACCGATAAATTAGTAATACATGTTCACATCTATTTGAGCTTATTAATGAAGAAAGAGTGTAAGAATTTCTTAAGTATATGCAGGAAAGCTTGAGTTAAGCATAGAAGAAGATGAGAATAATGAAAAATCAAAACCTTTTTCTATACTCACAAATCCAAGCAAATGAGCCAACAAGTTTAAGTTCCAGATGCAAGAAAATGATTGAACAAATCAAAACTATAACCCAAACAATATCAATCTTCAGATGCAGCATCAAGGATTTAATAGTAGAAGCTAAATGATTAATCAACATTGGCAACCACACTTATGAGCTCAAATGAGAAATCCATGAAAGAAAGCGCCAAAAGAGATAAGTTGTCTAACTTGATTATACTTTTCAATGCTATATACTCTAGATGCATTTAAATGAACTATCTTGGATTAAAATTAATATGAGTTTACTGCTTTGAGCTAAATCATTCTAAAAATCTTAATAAATTTTAAAATAATCAAACATGAACATCATTATAGTCCTAAGGCATAGTCAAGCCCATTTGGAAAACTTCATAGTTTAAGGTCTCGAATAGGAATTCCACTCCCAATCATTTCTTTTACAATAATAATTATAGGCTTGATCTCATAAAAAGAATCAAAATTGATAAGTAAACACATAAAGATAACACTCATAATCATAACACAACATAAAAAAGAAGTTAAAATAGAATTCTTAAGAACAATAAAAACCCACTTAGTTCAGTACAATTAGCAAAAGAAAATTGAAAACATCTACTTTCTTAAAACTTCTATAACTACCAATAACTCTTTAATCCTGCCCTGAACCTCAGATAATCCATTTTCCAAAGCTGCAACTCGACTCATGATATTCCCATAAGCTATATAGTAGCTAGTTAAAAGAAGATCTGAACAAGTATTTGAATTCTTAGCATGCCTCAATTCCTTTTTCAAATGCTTTAATTCCTCTTTCAAAAAGTAAATCTGGTCACTCCCCTCATTCCTACCTTGTTCCATATTTGTCCATCTCTTAACTTCATACATTATTTGTTCAACTAATTTCATAGATGAAGTAGAGAAGACAACCAGTTCCCAAAAAATGCATTAACTTTATGGCTCAAATCTCAGTAATCATCTTTTACGTAAAAACAATAGGAGAAATACATTGGCAACACAAACAAGGGGTAGATCCTTGTAACTTAGAAACCCAAACAAAACCCAATAGGATCATGCATTTCCACTCTCGATTTATAATGAATAAACTAATGAAACTAATTCGCATTTTTTAATTACATATTCAATGCTTGAATCAATATAAGAATACTTTTATGAAATATAAAACATAAATCACCAAGCATAAAAACTTGTAAAGGATCAGAAAATTAGAAATTACTGAGAATAAAATTTAAGTGCAAGTATAAACAATCACAATATTACATCTAAAAGGTTCAAACTATTGAAAGATACAAAAGAAAATAAAATTGTTTATTCGGCCAAAACATTAACAACCGATTCACCCTTTGATGATCTTTGGCTAACTCCATCTCCAAGTGTTTAATGCGATCTATGGCTTCCATATAAGCCATGGAGTTCTTGGTTAAGAGATGCTCAAAATGAGCAATATTACTCCTAATGGAAGACAAATCTTCTTTTAACTACTTGACTCTGTCTTGAAGGAACAAAATCCTCTCTAAAGTCATGAAATTTGCATCGTCATCCTCACCTTGAATCAACCTTGAAGAGGAACTCGATGATGCCATGACTACCTCGATGTGCATTGAAAGGTCATCTTCTCTCTAACTCCTCTATACGAGAAAAGAGAATGAAAAGAGGTTCTCTAATTCCCAAGCAACCTATTAACTCTGCCATTAATACTCCCAACCATCTCTCTTTACAATAATGATAGGTAAGCCTTTAAGACAAAAGAAGACTCATATAAAAATAAGAACCCAATAGTGAACCTATCAAGTTAAAACTATGTATTGTCATAATATCTACATGAAATTATTTGTTGAATATTAATTTTGTGTCCAAGTATGATTTTGATGAATAATACATGCTTAATTATCTAATATTTGCATGTTTCTCTTCATACGAATATGCCTCTTGCATTGATAAAAACTCATCATGCATGTTTAAAAGATGTTTATATATTGCAATTATTAAATGTTATCATGAATCTGGTCTTTACAAAATCATTTCATAATTATGCTATGCTCAACATAACATTAATAAGGAGAAGCTAAAATTAGAAAATACATACAACATTATGAGTTAGGAATGTCATACCTCACCTAAGAGTAAGCAAAATATTCTTAGGGAACCAAAAATGAGTTTAAACTAAAGAGAGAAAATTGTATGATAAGAGGCAGGGGGAGATAAAATCATATGCTGATATATATATATATATAAAGGCTCTAGATGATAGGGGAGAAAGAACAATATTCTAGTGATCAATAAGATAGGGAAAGAAGAATATAAATTTGTGAGAAAGATCATTCTATTACCCTGAGCTAAACCTTTTTGATTCTAATAAAAAGGGGCAAAGAAATGTTAGAGACTTGTGTACAAACAAACAAAAAGAGGGAGAGTAACAAAAGGATTGAATTCCATAGGATTATATGAGTCAGATATTAAGGGAGAGATTAAGTCAAAAATTATAAATTCTAATAATAAATTCTCAAAGTTTTATCATCATAAAAAATGGAGAGAGTGTTAGGATCATTATATATATTTTGATGATAATAAAACTTATATCAAGATAAAATAGTGTGTGCTTAAATCCTTAAAAATCATATGCATAATTATGATTTGATAAATGTTAATTGATAATGTGAAAAATATACATAATCATGAATGTTCAATTATTCAAGCATACATCTTTTGCTTTATGGCATGCTTAATCTTAGTGATCATTCTTTAACACATTAATTTGTTGAATCATATTTAGCACCATACTCTATTAAGCTTTCACATTATGTACTTAAATAAAGATGTATATTATCCTTGCTCTACAACATATTAAAATCACATGAGGATAAAATACATTTTGATTAAATAATGTATCTGAAAGCTAACAATATAGCAAGTGCAGAAAACTTCTAAATGGAGGATCATAATTGTCTACAACAAACTACTGCAACTATCTGCTACATTCCAAAGGAATTAAAGTACTAAAAATATTGGAAGAAGAAGAAGAAATCAAGGCTTCGAAGATATGCTACAATGAGCTTGCTTTATTTATTAAAATCCAAAGAGAACATTCATAGACATATGCAAGTGACTAAAGCAGTCTAAGATGAAGCCATAGTCTAGGAGGAAAAAGTTGTTTGAAAAACTCAAAATATCTATGCTGATCAAATAAAGTTTTTCTGAGATAAATTAAGAAGAAGTAATTCTGTTAAGTTCTCAAATAAATGAAGAAAGAAGGAACAACCACCCAGACAATCATGCACAAAGGGAAGAAAACTTCGTCTGACCAACAAAGTTAGAAGAATGGATTCATCTAAGGATAAAAAAAAGGCAAGATGAATTGACAAAGAAGTGCAACTTTGGCTGAGCCAAGATAGACAAATCAAGAATGAAGAAAGCAAGAAGTTTCAAAGACAAACTCCATAAATTGCTCAAAGAATGCAAAACAAATAAGAAAGTCAACTTCATCTACGGGATTAAATTCACCTATTACTTACTACAGACAAAGTGACAAACAAAGTATAAGATGAAGTAGAAGTTGCATAGTGAGAATAGAATAAAATTGCATAGACAAAGTAGTTGCTTGGACAAAAGGAACTTCAATGTATAGGCACATTTGTCTGTAACCTACTACAAACAAACCTATAGACAAAGTGCAGAATAATTCACCCAAGACAATGTCACTTACATCGAATGAATATTATACTTTGTCTGTTCGTGCAAACAAAACAGAGTTTGTCTATAGACTAGTTTGAGTTCATTTGCACCACCCAGAGTTTCTCTACTATTTACAATAGACAAGCACATTGACAATGGATCAACTGATAGAGAAAACAACTTGAGGAATTTTTCTAAAACTTATAATAGATAAAGTTGAGTTTGTCTGTCGATCAGATTGACGTTGTCTATGGCATCATAGTTTGTTTGTTATTTACAATAGACAAATCACTCTTAAGAAGGATCAACTAATAGACAATCTAATAGAAGAATACATCTATAACTTATGATAGACAAATGTAGATAGAGAGAAGCCATGACTTGTTAGAGAAAATATGATTTATGCAACTTGCATTTAACTATCATCTGCATTCATGCTTTAATTATGTAGACTTATTTCAGTCACTATTTTTGGCAACAAGCAGTGATGCAAGTTTTCAAGCTATGTTAAGTCCAAAATTAGAAAAAATATTTCAGCAATAGCTTATATTCCTCTCTGAAAAAGAATGGCGATGCAAGAGCTTGAAACAAATCAGGCATGGACTCCAATGACTAAAATCTCAATGGTCTTCTTCATTCATTGTTGCTCTCATTTCTGCATTCAACAGAACCCATCTTCTCTAATGGTCAAAATTTTGAAGAGGCTATTTAAGGAGAAAAGGTGGAATGATTCAAGATGGTGAAGGAATACTTTTTAAATGAGCTAAACCTTATACAAATTCTTTCACCCATGGCCACGAGCTTAACCTTCAGTTATCTTTAATGAGCTTTAACTTGCATATCTTTGTGACCATTGAGTTCACATTTTGGGAATATCTTTTTGTATTAATAGAGCTATATAGGATCTCATCTTCCATTGTACTTAAATATATATTAGTTTTTGGTTGAACTGAAAAATCAGCGAGTTTGTGGTTAGCTTTGGAAAACCAATAAGTTTGTTAGTGATATTCAAAACCAGTGAGTTTCCTAATGATCTCATAAAAATTAGAAGAGTGCAAAGAGCACTATGTTTATGCCCCGTGGAGCTGGAATCCAGAAGGGTGTTAGGAACACTATTTATGACTCCTAGATCTGGAATTTAGCAGAGTGCTTAGAGCACTTTTGTATTTCCATTATATGGGATATAGTGGAATTTAAGGCACAATGAGTGTGCCCTCTTGGAAGTGTGGATGTAGGGACGGGGTTACCGAACCACTATAAAAATCATATTGTTTGTGTGTGTATTTGTTTGCTTGCTTTATCTTTCATGCTCTTTACTATTTTATTATTTATATTACAATGCACCACACATGATCACGAAAAGAGGGAAATGTTTCAATAGGGGTTAAAGTATAAATTTTTATATACCTAATTCATTCCTCCCCTCTTGGGTTAAGCCATACTATAAGACTTTATAAGAATTTTAAACCTCAGCCCTAACCCAAATTTAATAGGTCAGGTTCGGGTTGAATTCAGGTTATGTGAATAAGTAAAAAAGTGACTATTCAATTTTAACATTCAACAACATTCATATAAAATTGATCCATGGGTAGGTTGGGACCAAAGGACAAAATCCTTGAAATTAAAATTTTAGGGTAGATGATATTGCAATATTATTAAATAATTCTATATTGATTTTAAATATAGATATTGTGTGCCATGTTGCATTGGGTTACTTTGTGGGTCAAATAAAAACATTTTTAATTGTTAGTTATGCGATGATCGATTATTGTATGTCCCTTCCTTAATTATTTGGAATTATAAATTTGTTATTACATGCCACCATGTGCCAGGAATCATTAGTAAAGATGACTCACATGAATGCAAGTGCCTCAATAAAGGACGCTGTTTGTGTATAACCCCCGGGTTATATTAGGGATATCATCTTGTTTTGTCTCTAATCAACAATGCTCATATACAGATGAGTAATTAAATTATGTTTTAGATAATCTAAATATTTATAATAATGATTTCAAAAAATTAATCTTTACAAAATCAAAAAAACATGTGAGTTTTCAATGGCAATAATTTCTTGAATTTAATTGAATAAATGATTTAAAATAAAATGAATGGATTAAATTTAATTAAATGAATGATTTAAAATAAAAAAATGGATTGGGTTAAATCAAAGTATCATGATGGCATTCTACATGCGTGGTCCTTGGAAAGTTATGTATCCCAGATAAGGGTGCAACTTAGGTTATTCGGGATCGGGTTGAGGTCAATCCTAACCCTAATCTAAGGTCTAAAACCTCAACCATAACCCTAACCCAACGATAATTTTAAAACCTCAACCCTAACCCAAATTCAATAGGTTGGGTTCAAGTTAAATTTGGGTTATGTGAATAAGTAAAAAAGTGACTATTCAATTTCAACATTCAACAACATTCAAATAAAATTGATCCATGGGTAGGTTGGTACTGAAGGACAAAATTCCTGAAATTAAATTTTAGGGTAGATAATATTGTAATATTATTAAATAATTCTATATTTATTTTAAAGTGGCTGACAAAGTGAGAAATCATGACAAAATAAGAATCTTAGAACATTTGTTTTTTAAATAAAGCATCGTGTAAATAAATACAATAAATCAACTAAAAAAAACCAAGAATAAACCAAAAGTTATCTCAAAAAGACATGATATAAGTGAATAAAATTCACTTATCAAACACCCTCAAAATTAGCTTTTGAACATCCTCGAACAAAACAGCGTTCACAATTCATGAATCAGTTATGATTATCTCTCTTAAATAATCAAGAACATGCTAGACAAATTATATATGTATACATAACTCAGAAATCATTCAAAATATTTGCCAAGTAATCTCATGAAACTCATGCGTTATCAATCTCTTCTTGAAGTGAAATTGTGCGTGTGTGCTTTGTCAATATCATGCTATATGCATGCTTCTCAATCAACAACATTCAATTCAATCATTCTAATGACCTCCATAAAACATCCCATAGGCTTACCTTTTATAATCACTCTCCACCACATAAGAAACTATCCACTTATTTCAATGGCTCTTTATAAAGCTTGTAATGGGGCCTTGGGTTTAGCTAGCAAAAGAAAAGGAATAAGGATTCACAAAGTAAGAGATCCTAAGTGAATTTGCAGATGACTGTTCACTCTCTTTAGTTTTTATTTGTCTTCTCTTTCTTTTTATGGATTGTATTACCATCACACTAGCAAAGTTATTTTCTTTTTAATTCATTAGGATGTGATCCCACCATTTGAAGGATGAATCCTTATTAATTTTTTCTTTTTATCCTTTTTCTTTTCCTTTTTGCATTTGTCTTTTCAATTTTTCCAAACTTATCTTCTTTTGCTTCACTCATACCTCTCTAACAACCATGTGCATAGAATATGCCTCTTAAATGGGCCAAGCATGGTTTTTTAGGCTGAAAAGGTCTGAATGATGAGGCTATAGAAAGAAAAATTAAGTGGTGGTCTCTCACATACTTTGCATATGTCATTCTTTCATTAATTCTCAATAGGAAAACTAGTGACATGACTATAGTAGGTTAGCTTGAAAGGCTCAAACTGATCAAAGAATGCCTAAATCATTTCCAAGTAAACATATTATGTAGAATTTTGCCTTAAGGGATAATCAAACAAGTTCAAGCATGCTCATGTTGATCAAAATATATCACCGAATTCACAACATTGTCAACTAATCCACATACACTTTACATGATCACAACATAATATGCTCAATAAAGATTTCATCATTCATGAGAAAGAAAGACTTAACACAAGAGTCATTAAATCACAAGGAAGTGCCTATCCTTCATTCTAAATCATGTGCAATGGCAATAAAAACTGAGCATATGTCAATGATTATTAAGAGAGAATTAATCTAACTCATTCAAATTCATCAATTTTGCACAATTGCTTTTGGATTTGCTTGGATAAGTGATCAAAAAGGGAAGCTCATCGAAAAAAATTGTATTCAGATAAATTTTCCTAGAACCGAATGAAAATTCCCAAATACCCTAAAACTTAAACCAAACATTGTCCCTCAATGTTAAAAATAATGCATAAGGGGGAAAGAAAATTCCTTTTGGGGATATTTTCTCCTCTGATGGTGTGGGAAGGTTGTTTTTGATGGTTGCACAACTTTTTGAATGGATTATCTGCATCAAGAAAAAATATCTAAAATAAAATTGAAAAACTAAACTAAGCTAATGAGAATAAACAAAAGAAAAGGACAATTTTGAAAGCTTAGGTTACCTCCCAAGAAGTGCTTTGTTTATAGTCTCAGCCTGACTATGATCTCCCATATTTCTAGTGAATTTTGGCTTTTTGGTGCTCTGGTTCTTTAAATATTGATATTGGCTTGTAGAATTTTACTGGTGCACCTCCAACATCTCCATGGACATTTCTGATAGATCTTCAATGTTTCCATCTAGTACATAGATTTTAAAGTAATCATTGCTCTCCTTGGACAACTTCAACTCCTTAAAAATATTGAATGTCACTTCTTCATCATGGATATGTAGTAATATTTTCTTCCTGTCCACTTGTAAAAGAAGAAGAAATAATTATAAAAAAGAATGAATCATTACCAAAAAATGCATACCATAGAGATTTAGGCAATTGCTTAAGTTCCACATTAGCTTTTACTTCTTCCATTGATGACTCTTTTTGAAGATTTTCAATAATCTCATTAGATTTTTCTTATGATAGTGCATCCAAAGCTAAAAATTGCTCTATAACCTCACTAGTTTCTGCAGCATCTCGACTCATAGACTTTTCATTGCATTGTTCCAAAAGATCTTGAACACTTTCATCAGTTAACATAGTTACAACCCCATTAACCAAACCCTCAATCCTTTTGCAAGTATTCTTCTCGACTGGACAGTCTAAAGCATGGTAAATATTAAACCTTACCTCATCATCCTTAACCTTCAAGGTTAACTCACCATGCTACACATCAATGAAAGCCCTTCAAGTTGCTAAGTATGGTCTTCCAAAAATCAATTGCACCTCATGATCTTCTTTCATGTCTAGCACCATGAAGTCAACTGGAAAGATGAATTTATCTACCTTTACCAATACATCTTCTAATGATTCCCCAAGGATAAGTCATATACCTATCTACCAATTGTAGTGCAATGGTATTCGGTTTCACCTTTCTCAATCCAAGTTTCTGAAAAAATAGACAAAAGAATTAAATTAATAAATACACCTAAATCACATATTGCCTAATGAAATGAAGAATTGCCAATTATGCAAGAGATAGTGAAACTCCCTGGATCTTTCAATTTTTGTGGAAGCTTCCTTTGCGAAATAGCACTACACCCCTTTGTCAGCTTTACTGTTTCAAAGCTTTCTCTTCTTTGACATGACTTTCTTCATGAACTTGGTATAGTTGGGTATCTGCTCTAAAGCCTCTGTAAAAGGAATGGTAATGTAAAATTTCTTAAAAATTTTCAAAAATTTACTAAAGTGTTCATCAATTTTCTTCTTTAGGAATTTTTGAAGAAAATGAAGTGGGGGTTTCAATATTAGAGGGTTACCAAAATTTAATCCTCCTTGGTCTATAATCTTCCCTTTTGACTCTTCTTTCTTCTCTTCCTCTTCTTTCCTTTGTGCAACATCTTGATCCATTGATGTTGGGTTTGATTGTAGCTCATGATGCTTTTTCAGAGATTCTAATTCTCTACCACTCCTTAGTGTTACAGCATTACACTACTCCATTTGATTTTTCTTAGTATTACTTGGAAAGGCATCCTTGCTAAGATTTTTGACAAAATTAGCTAGTTAACCTATCTGAGTTTCCAAAGACCTAAAAGATGCATTCATGTTTCTCATATGTGTCTCAAGGCTATCAAGTCTCACTTTAGTCCTGTCATGTCTTGCTTCACTCTTTGCCAACCTTGATCGACTTTCAACTATAAAGGAACTCAAAAGATCTTCAAGAGATGACTTCTTTTGTGCTGGTTGAGAATGTTATGGTGGTTGAAACCTAGCAAGAGGGTTTATGGCCTTCTTAGGACTCCCATAATGGGAATTTTCATTATTTCTCCATCCTGGATATACTGAGTCAGTGGGTTGTTTACATGATTGTTGTTGTAACCCCAATTGTTAACATACTACGCCTCTTCTTTGGTTTAATCTGTGGCCAGGTATGATCTAATTATAGAAGAAGACTCTCCCAAAATTGAAACTCCTTTTGATGCTGAATTAGCGATGGCTAGCTGGTGAGTTAGAGATGATAGCTGTGTAGTGAGAGTTGAGATTTAGTCCACTTCATAACAACCAGTGACCTTTCATACCATATTTCATTCATTCGGCCATTGGAAGGTGTTGGATGCCATGTCTTTAAGCAAGGCGTAGGCATCCGCTGCAGTTTTTCCCATTAGTGAATCTCTAAAAGGGGCATCCACTATCATCCTTGTTTGCCCTTTCTACCCATCATAGAACAATTGAATTTAAAGCCAATTAGGAAGTCCATATTGAGGACATCTTTTGATCATTGAATCTCTCACTACATTCATAGAGTGTCTCAAAATTCATCTATTTGAACTGACCAATTTCACTTCTGAGTTGAGCCATTTTAGCAGGAGGGAAGAATTTTGCTAAGAACTTTTCTACCATCCCATCCCACGTAGTGATGCTTCCTAGCTATATACTCTATGTCCAACCTCTCGCCTTGTCCCTTAAAGAGAAAGGGAGCAATCTTAGTCTCATGGCGTCATCTAGGACACCATTCATTTTTATAATATCACTTGTTTCTCTAAACATTCCCAAGTGAATATTTGGATCTTCACTTGGAGAATCCCCAAACTGATTTTGCTACACATGTTGATCAGAGCTGGCTTTAGCTCAAAATTATTGGTATTGATTTCAAGACGAGTGATTCTAGAATAGTTATCATTGACCATTGGCTTGAAGTAATCCTTAATTGCCATCTCTTGTGGTAAATCATCTATTGTGCTTGATTCGGCTTGCCTTACTTTCTTGATTTCTCAAAGTATTTTTTCAATCTTTGGATAAAAAAGGAGTCAGATCAAGTGCTCTGGGATTTTGCATGCATTATCAAGAAAGCAGAAAGAAATACAATCAAAAATAACCATGAGAACTAAAAACAAAATAAAAAAATCTAAATTAAAACTAGAATTATCTTATAACAATATTGTGAGAAATTAAAATAAAGATAGTCCTCGGCAACAATGTCAAAAATTTCTTCTCTATAAATTAACCACAAGTGTACGGTGTCAGGTTTTATAGTATAGCAGTAAGAAGGTTGTCGTCTCCACAACTACTATCAATTCCAACTAATCACTAGTTATTGTAGAAAGTAATCCTAATTTTATCTAGAAAATCAAGAAGTAAGAAATTGAACAAGAAATAGTAGTAGGCTTTGATGGGAAGAAATCAAGATAGGGAAGCTTTAGAGGATCAATTGCACTTATGTTTCAATCATGATATTTTCAACTCATTATATATTGATCATTCTCTTGGTTTATAAATCAAGAATCCTGATTCACTCAACTTCCTCTCCCGAGTGCCGAGTCAAGTATCTACTCCCAATATTTTAATTTTTATATCCCTATAAAAATCAAAAGATTAAGAATGCATTAAGATTTGTGATTCTTTTCAAATGATTTTACAAAATCTTGAAGCTCTCCCGAGTCATCTAAAATTTCATGTCATGATGCCTAGATCTTACTCAGGATTACCTCTCCCGAGTATCAAATCCCAAATATAAAATCATTCAATAAATGGCCAATAAATTGAAAGCATTAAGAATATGACATCATAAATAAACCAATGAGAATTTTCAATAATATAATTAATTAATCATCCTGTGATATCCACATAAGATCCATCTCTCCTTTAGAAAGAGGATTTTAGCTACTCATAGTTATAACAAAAACAATTCCAAGTATCCTAAACATCATCATAAAATTAATGGAAGAACAAGAAGAAAAATAAAACTCTATATTGTTGTTGCTCTTCCTCTAGCTTGCACCCAAAAACCTGGATCTTGAAGTCCTCCATGCCAAAAGCCCCTCCATAAATGCCTTAAGCTTCTATTTATAACCCCCTAATTAGGGTTAAGAACCGCCTTGTGTAAATTAAATCATATTTATGCACAAAATCAATAAATTTCCCAAAATAACCATCTTGCCTCACATTCAGGCGTTGTAGTGCTTAGTTTCTGCCTGTTGAGATCACCCATAACCATTTCAAGAGCCATGAGTTGAGCATCATGGCACTTGGATGCTATTTGCTATTTTCTCTCCATTTTCTATAGCTTATTCATCATCCAAACTCTATTATTTTGCTCCTTTTTCCTCATTTATATGTTTTATGTTTTTTCCTCTTTCTTGCATTCATGTGCCTACAAACAAATATAAAAATAAATACAATAAATCAACTAAAAATAAATCAAGAACAAACCAAAAGTTATCTAAAAAAGACATGATATAAGTGAATAAAATTCACTTATCAATTATTTGCGATCAAGAAAACAAAAAAGAAACTAAACACAAAGAGAAAACAAAACAAAACCAAAAAGAATTAAAAATCCTAAGAGAGAAGGGATGAGAAGTATTTCTAATTTATAGTCTTTAGATTGACTGTCTCCATCTTTAAGGTGGATTTTGGCTTTTTAGTACTCAAGTTCTTCAAATCTTGGTGTTGGATTGTGCTTAAGAGTTGGCAGTTTTACAATTGAAGGAATTTCTTGAGAAGGGCCACATCCCAAGACCTTAAAGTATCTCTGTTTATTTGTACCAACAGACTCCAACCTCTGGACTGTCTTTATGTGTAACGCCCCGCCCCTGGGTCTATGCGTTTCACCATCCTCTTATAATTTTTCTATTTTTAAGGAAACTTTTTACCAAAAGTTTGGCAGAGTCTACTCTAAATTATATGTATCTAAACCTGCCATACATTACTCATATATAATGAAATATCAATAATTACAATTTCTAATACAAATCATAACACACACCTATACCCACAACTATCTGCCTTAGACCGGAACCAATCATGATGGCAATTCACCTCACTAGGGTCATACAGTTCAATTTATAATTACAACATCATACATAAACTATGATAACATGCCAATACATCTATTTTATATATTGATTAAAATCTTAAATTTAATTATACAAATACATGATGAATTTACTAATATAATTCCTTATATCAAAAGGACATGTCTTCAATTTGCTCACCAATCCCAACCCACGGTTGGGATTCTTTACCTGACCTGCCAACTAAAAATTAAAATAAGAAGACATGAGTCTGAGCAACTCAGTAAGTAGGCACGTTAGTAAATAATAATCAATCCAAATTTGCATAATTCAATCCAACCATGATTAAAGACATAATAAGCTAATCATTCTATGAGGACCATCCACATTTTTCTAATCCAATACTCTAGGACCCTCAGACATATCCAGTCATACATTTCCCCATATACAATAGAACAACTACTAAAGAGATGACACTTATCCCCATGAATCACTAATTTACACATACACACATACACACACACACATATATAATAGAAATGGGAAAACCTTTATCCCAACCAGTTATCAATCCATACATCAACATCATATACTATATAGCAACACAGTAATGGTATGTCGCCTATCCCATCAATCTTGCACATTCACAAAATATCCATAACATTCTATATGAACTCATCCCTAATCCTCCACACATATAGCATAGAATATTCGCAATTCTGCCATCCACGCATCCATTTACATCATATAATAATTTTACACATGTAGACATAATAATAGCAAAGAATATATCTCATAATCCAAACATACTTGTTCACAACAAATGGGATATCAACTATCCCCATCCAATCATACATGCTTGGATTCAAACAAATAAGATAACTACTATCTCATTCAATATATATAGCAAGACAAATGCTTACTTACCTTATGAACACTTCATAGTTCCTCAAATTTCATGATTTAACTTCCAACCTTGCTTCATCGGCTCTATACTTGTATCATATATCAAATTCATTTTACATAAATTACTACTAGAGCATTTTCTCTCAACTCACCAAAGAAATGCAACCTACCTCTTACAACCTTAGGTTTGCCTTTTATACATGAATTACTTCTCATTTTTATAAGAAATTAATATACATCCCTCAATTAGAAGTTCTTAGCTAGGTTTCTAGAGAGAATTCTATTGCCACATACATATAATGACCATGCCATATCATTAACCTCTAAAGAAGCATACAAACAAACCAATTGAGCTTTTAATTTTGATAAATTTATGAATCATAAACCCTACACAGGAAATCCCCCTTTTCAACAATTAATTGGGTTATTGTGCCACATCATAGTCAGATTTCCTCTGGTCAAATCATCTCAAAACATGTTGAAATTAATGAATTCATCATTTTACCTATGAAGTCCTCAACAATTACATGCCAATTTTCCCAAAAGTTACTGTTCATAAAACCCTACCAAAACATTAATCATGATTTCTCATGCCTACGCAAGCCCAAAAACATAATAATCAATGAATTAAACTTTTCCCCATGAGTCACACATTAATTAATACTATTTCTCCCAAAATCACTATTCACAAACTTGTACCAAACCTTAACCAGCAGAAAACTTATATTAATTGGGAAAAACTAACTTACCATGCCATTTGCGTATGGCTTCCACCATAAGACAAGATTTTAGCTTTCAATCCTCAAGAACCCATCATGGGTTGCAGCAACCATGTCTTTTTTCCATTCCTAATCGTCCAAACAGAAGGAACTCAACTTGGAGACATGCTTGATCACTCCTATGTGAAAACAAGATGAATTTCTAACCCAAAGAATAAGGTTTTTGAGCACACAAGGGATGGAGAAAAAGATTAGACATGGGGAAGAAGAGAGGGGTTCAAATTAATGAAAATGGGTCGATATTGGCCTTTAAAAAGATTAATTTTTTGGTGCTTCGACGCATCACCAAACCAATGCTGTGACATCAAATGCTAGTGCTGGGACATCAACTTGCTGGACACCCAAAAAAAAATTGCCTTGCTAAAGTGATGCCGCGACATCCAATTTTGATGCCATGGCATCCACCTCACTGGATGTCCAATTTTCCTTCTTTTGAAGTAGTGTCAGGACACTAACCTACTACCCACCATTTTGTGATTTTCTCCATTTTGAAACTTGATTTTTGTCATGTATTTAACCCTGCCTTAATCATGACATATGAATCAAATAAAATCATCTTAAACACATGATAATATCCTCAAATAGCAAGATCACACCATGTAATCATCACTCCATTTCCATATACACTAAACCTTCACAATAAGTGTTTCACAATGGCACTTAAGCAATAAGCATTGTAACTTCATATTTCAAGTTGATTCATGTGCATTATATCCATTGTAATATTTCACAATGATTTTCTTTTATTTTAACACCCTAGGTGTTACACTATGATGCCTTCAAGTTGAAAAGTAGATGAAACAGGATGAGCTAAACTTGCTTCCAAAAGATCTCCCACATTGCTAGAGTGTTGAGAGACTATGGCATTGATTTCATCAACACAAAACCAACTATTACTACCTCCTAGATACTTGATTTCATTGAAGACCTTGAAAATCTCCTCTTCTTCTTGTACTTGAAGCTTTAACTCACCATTTTGGAAATCAATCAATGCTCTTCCAATTGCTAAGAAGGGTCTCCCTAATATGATAGGGATGTCTTCCTCCATATCTAGTATCACAAAATCTGTAGGAAATATGAATTTGTAAGTCTTTACAAATACATCCTCAATGACGCCCCTTAGATGCTTGATGGATCTATTAGCCAAATGTAAAGAGAGGGTGGTGAGTCTTGCTTCACCTAACCTAAGCTTTCTGTAAATAGACAAAGGCATTATATTAATGCTGGCACTATGATCACACAATGCCTTCTCATACATAGAATTTCTAATAGCAATTAGAATGATGAAGCTTCCTGAATCTTTAAGCTTTGGAGGCAAATTCCTTTAGATGACAACACTATATTCTTCAGTAAGGGCAACCATCTCGTACTCTTCTAACTTCTTCTTATTTGAGAGGAAGTCTTTCATGAACTTCACATAGCTTGGCATTTGTTCAAGTGCATCGGTGAATGGAATATTGATGTGAAGCTTCTTGAAAACTTCCAAAAATTTTACAAATTGCTTATCTAGTTTACTTTTCTTGAGTTGTTGAGGGAAGGGTATGGTAATAGTGGGCTATTGTGCAGGTAATGGTTGGGGGTTCATGAAGAACTTCCATTTACTCTTGACCTTCTGGCTTGTCTTTCACATTGCTTAATGGAGGCTCCAGTTCTTTCCCACTTCTCAAGGTGATTGCCTTGCATTGTTCTCTTATATTAACTTCAGTGTTACTAGGCAAATTTCTTTGTTGGTGATTGCTGAAAATATTGACCATCTGAGTCATTTGAACTTCAAGGTTCTGAATTTGAGTAGATTGATTCTAAAAACTAGTCCTTGTCTTAGTCATGAAATCATCTGTCTTGGCCATGAACTTATTTATGGTATTAGCCAACTGGCTAGAGCAACCTCTAAATCTATCTTCTTCTCTTGTTGTTGTTGAAATTCTTGTTAAGGTTGCCCTGCATTCTATTGATTTCTCCAAGAAAAGTTTGGATGATTTTGCCATCTTGGATTATATGTGTTATAGTATGGGTTGTTCTGCTATTTATTGAAGTTCCCAACAAAATCTACTCAAGTTGCATCAATGGATTTCTGACTCGGAGTTCTTCACTAGGATGGTTACCTTAACAGAAGTCAGACAAAATTTGAGGAGTCTAAATAGCATTTACTTCCAGTTTCTTTGTGAGCGCTGTTAAAAGAACTAGCTGAAGTAGCAAGTTGAGTGGTCAAAGTGAACATAGCATTGAGTTCATAAACTCTAGCTGTTTCTTTATAATCACCCTCTCACTTGGCCATTGGAAGTTGTTGGTAGCCATGTCTTCAAGTAACTCATATGCCTCATCTTCTATTTTCTTCATCAGCACTCCACCTGCAGATGCATCAATCAAGGTTTTGCTAGTGCTAGTCAATCCATTATAGAAATTGTGAACTTGCATCCACTTGGGCAACCCATGATGTGGACACTTTCGCAGTAGCTCCTTGTATCTCTCCTAAGCATCATAAAGAGTTTCACTTTCATGCTGGATGAAATTGTTGATATTTATCTGCATCTTTGTTGTTTTCACTGGAGGAAAAATTTTAGCAAGAGTTTTTTGAACTAAATCATCCCAACTTGTAATAGAGTTTGTAGGTAGAGAATTCAACCAATTCTTTACTCTGTCCCTTAAAGAAAAAGGAAATAATTGAAGGCAAATTACATCATCAGAGACTCATTGTATTTGATAGTATCACATATCTCCAAAAAATTTGTAATGTGGGCATCAGGATTTTCATTGGAAAGTCCAGTGAATTGAGCTCCTTGAATCATCTGTAAGGTCACTGGTTTTATCTCAAAATTGTTTGCAGTAATGGTTGGCCTCCTAATCATAGTTTGGATTCCTATTGTTATTGGTAGTTCATAATCTTTCAAAGACATTTGTGGAGGATTCTCATTCACTTCTCTTGGATCCGTAATAGCATTTTGCATCTGGATGACAATTTCTCTTCTCTCCCTTCTAATCCCTTGAAGCATGCATTCTATCTCATAATCAAAAGGGATTAAAGTTCTGCTCCCAGTCGTTCGCATCCCTATGGAAAATCCTAAAAAGGCAAAGAAATTACAATGAACAACTAGACTAAAATAAAAAATGAAAGCAAAACAAGAGTTATTTATTTTGATATTGGCAAAAACTATAGTCCCCGGCAATGACGCTAAAAACTTATTATGGATTTTCCTTAACTCAAGTGCATGCATCGCCAACAAGTAATAAAGTGTAAATATGAGATTATTCTCACAAGGACTATCAATACCAAGTACCAAATTACTCTTAACTCTAAATTTTGTTTGAACAATCAAGCAATGGTAATAAGTGAAGAAAGGAAAAAAGTAAAGGAAATTAACAAGGGCATATATCTACACAAGTAGAGTATCAATGTTTAAGACATCTAGGGTTTCCGAGTTCTCCGGATTAATCCTATTCAATTTCACCCAATTTAATCAAACAATGTTCATTCATATGTTGATAATAAATTTCTCTCTTTTAATTGTTATACTTCCTCAAATTAGAATAGTCAATCTCAATTAGCAAATTTCCTACATCTCTATGAAAATTTTGAACTAACAAAGATGCATTAAGAATAAGAAATTTATAGTGTTATGTAAGCTTCATAGATATCTCACTCATCATGACAATCTTATGGTATTTAACCATCGTCTAATTCAATTATCACTTCTCGGCCTCAAATTGAATCATAAATCATGTAGAAAGGGTGCGCACACTTTCAAAAGCATTAAACTTAGATTAAACACTTGACATAAATAATGAATGAACATGGAGTTGAATTAGACTAAATAAAACTAAATATTTATAATTTGGCTACATCGTTACCCTAGAACAAAAACTTTAGCTCATAATGGAACTAAAAGAAATTAGAAACATTGTCTCAAACATGATTAAGAGAGAAAAAGAATTGAGAAAGATAAGAGAATGAATTGTCTTCAAGTATCACTCCCTTCTCTTCACAGCAATACCTCTTTAAAATCTTCTCTTTGTAACATGCTAGCAACGTTCTCCCATGTTTTTCACCTTCAAACTTTTTTAAATAACCCAAATTAAGGTTTGTTTGCACCTACGTACAGATTGCCAAAGTTTGTGAAAACAATATGCAAAACCATAAAATTAGTAAGTTACATGGTCACTGTAGCATTATGAGACCCCACCCCCAGGCCTATGCGTTTTCCCATTACTATCCTATTTTTTCCTCCATTTTAAGAAAAAATTCTACCAAAAATCTATTAGAGTCTATCCTGAAGTATGAGAATCTAAACCTAACATATAGTAATCATGATAAATCATAAGATCAATATTCATAATTTCTAACATAAATTATAACCATAAAACAATACGTTAATCACAAACTCACACCCACACCCATAGCTACCTGCACAAGATTAGAACCGAATCATGATGGCTACATATATATATTCCTAGAATCATACCATTTCATCTACAGTATCTTTAATAATTTACTATGACATGCCATACATCTTATTAAAATCATTTAGAATCTCTTTAACTACAATCACACAAAACATGATGAAATTATCATTATAAAAATACACAATGAGATTCCAATCCCAATATTCTATCATACCATCAAAATTCTTCTACTCTTTCTCGCCAATCCCAACCCATATTGGGATTCTTTACGTGATATGTCAGCTAAAAAATTAGAATAAGAAGGCGGGAGTCTAGGTGAACTTAGTAAGCAGGAATGTTATTAAACAATAACTAATCATAAACCACATGTTCTAACTCAAAACATGAATAAAATATAATAATATAATCATAACATGAATATATACTCATGATGCTCAAGTCCTCCTAATTTCCATACAATAATTTACGCTATTTAGGCGTATGCAATCATAAACACCCATGTGCCATC
Organism: Pouteria campechiana; assembly: GCA_036873735.1. Lineage (NCBI taxonomy): Eukaryota > Viridiplantae > Streptophyta > Magnoliopsida > Ericales > Sapotaceae > Pouteria > Pouteria campechiana. Next base: position 24,784 of record JAYJMB010030707.1, on the reverse strand, counting down.
CAAGCACCTCACATCAAATCACATCTAAGTCATTTTGGGATACTTAAAATCCCCATTAATTCCTACATTCACCCATACACTATAGAAAGAAGAATCATGGGATAATCTTTATTCCTATCAATCAAAAATCTACATAAGCATGGGATATTCTTTATCCTTTTTATGTACACATCTAAACATATGAATAATATCATCACACATAAAGATATGGGATACTTTCTATCCCCAGTAATCACTCATTCATATCATAACAAATTACTCATAAAGGGATATCTGCTATCCCTATCCATCCAAGTATTACATAGCCATATACTATAATAAAAACCATTCCATGTATAATCATGGGATATCAACTATCCCTAATCATATATGCTTGCCTGGATTCAAACAACAGGATAACTACTATCCTTATCCATACATTAAGCAAAAATAATGCCTACTTACCTTATATGATGAACTCTGTCACAAATCTCTAGTTCCATAACTTTGGTTTTGATCAATGCTTAAGGATCCTACAAACACAACAATTTCACTTGCTTACAAAGGTAGCTTTAACTAATTCATATCAAGCCAATGAATTTCTCAAGACCATCTAACTTATATTCTTCTTTTATTACTTCTTATTGATGTCATTCACATAATTTGACATTTCTCATTTAAACATAAAAAGTGGATTTCATTTTTAGTTACATACAGTAACTCTATAACATGATTAACACTAATTTCACCTTAATACCAAGTTATTCAAGTTTCTAATTTAACCCATTATAACTAATCACTTTTCATTGGGGCATTTCATCGAACAGGTCACATGCATCATTTAAGCCTTCACATTTCAACAAAAATTTCAGGGCAATTTCATTCTACATCACATATACTCATCATAAAACCTATATAATTTGTTATTCATTAGAAAAAAGCCAATTAGGCTTTCCATTCAATCAATTCACTACTAAAAATAACTGATACATGAAACCCCCTTACCAACTAGCTATCCAACTATATAACCAGGTTTTCTCAAACCCAATCAGCCCAAAAACATCACAAGTCATGAATTAATCATTTACCCCATGGCAAATCACCACAAACCATGAAATTTCCCCTATTTCTACTTTTCACGACCTGGGTATGAAACCCTAACAAGCAAAAATCACAATTTTGGCTAAGCAAAGAATGACTTACCATGAAATTCATGATAGCCTTCATCCCAAACGAGGAATCAACCCCAAAATATCAAGCCTCCAACATAGATTGTAACAAAAGAACCTCAACACACTTTTCCCATCACCCAAATTGAAAGAATTCAAGCTAGGATGGATGCTCGAGTGATTACACAGCTAGATTATCTTGTTTTCTAGCTCAAATGGTAAGAATCCTAAGCTTAGAGGGATTTCTAGGGTTAGGGCATCAGGGAAGAAGAAGAATGGGATATAAACGAAAAAATGACCCAAAACAGTTTAAAAAGTCATCCCACTGACTTAGCTAGTGAAATTGGTGCTGCGACCTTGAATTTGGGCCCCAAGGTGTCCATCTTGCTGCCCGCCAAGAGCAGTTCTACTATTTTGGCTATAACTTCTTCATATGATGCTTGATGTATGTAATTTTTTATGTATTTGGAATATAATTGTAATATCTTTAACTTTTATATTGATCATTTTTTTTATTTATCATCAAAATATGATTAGTTTGGCCTCAAAGTGATGTCGTTTGTTTCAACACAATATGCAACTTTAGAGACAGCTGTAGTATTTTAGCCCTAACTTCCTCGCTTGATATATGAATCACATGAATCATAATGCATTACAAATGTAATTTAAATATCTATAAATTTTATGTTAAACACTTTTTCTAAATCATCCATCAGATATGCCAAAAATTGGATACAAGTGACGCTTATATCGTATTCAATTTCATGCTCTCATGCATTTGTGCTCAAAACATAAATTAACTTGTAATTCTTTCTTCATTATTTTCCATATAATTCCTTAACAATAATTTCATGTAAATACAACAAAAATTTTTGTTCCCGTGTAAATGAGTAGCTCAAGAGGGGAGGGATGAATTGAACATATAAAAATTATGACCAAATAAAAATTAGTAAGCTAAGAGGAAGTAGTATTGTAGTATACATATAATTTTCATGTTTAGTTATCTAATTAACATGACTACTTTACTTCCAAATTTAACTCCTCTTAGCCATTCCTATGTCAAGCAAGTTGGAGTGTGTGTGTGATGATGTGAATGATAATATCCTGCTTGATAAAATAATAAAGAATATAAAATAAAAGCACAAGCACACACACAGACAATACAGTTTTTATAGTGGTTTGGGAACCCCATCCCTTTCTACTCTTCCAAGGGCACCAACTCATTGTGCCTTAGGTTCCACTATATCCCAAATAATGGAAGTATACTAGTGCTCTGAGCACCCTTTTAGATTCCATCTCTAGGTGGCATAGACAGTGTTCCCAACACTCTTCTCATTTTACGAGTTCACTAGGAAACTCATTGGTTTAAAAGATTACCAGCAAACTTGTTGGTTTTCCAGAGCTCACGTTTCTTGAGGTCACTACCAACACACATAGCTAATTTGACAGCACTCTTTTTGTATATTGCATCGCCTCTTTTCTTAGGCTGATTTGTACATAGATTAAGCTCATATATAAAATGATATCTCGTTGAAGCTCATTAGATATCAATACTCCAGGTATATGATTATGATAGAACTTTTAGGCTCATTGTCTATTAGTGCAATAGAGATTGATTATCTAAGGGAAGCATAGTCTAATTGAGAGAGGTGTTACTTGATTAAGCTCTGTTCTTATTTTTCTCTCAGCTTCCTCAACCTTCTTTGTTGACACTACACTACCTTTATATTGCTTCAAAAATTTCTACCCATTGGAGGTAGTTGACTTTCCTTTGAATATTGAAGACCATTCTAATTTCTCCTATTGAAAAGCTATCTTCTTGCGAAACTCTTTATAGCGGGAAAGCTTGCAGTGCCGTTCTTGAAGAAGATGTTTTTCCAGTTTTAGTAAATATCGAATAAAGACTTTTCTACTTTACTAAATCTTTCACTATTTTGGAAAGATGCTCATTAAGCCTGTAGGGATGCAACCTCTAAGTATTGCAACCTTTATTAGAGTGTAAACTAATTTCCTTTAAATTTCTTTCTAACTTCAGCTAAGCTCGATTTGTCTGATCTGCTTCATAGAATCTACTTTGAATTTTGACCAGAGAGTGTAGTTGATGGTGTATGGTACAGGTGGCTTCTACTCTTTATGATATGCTATGTTTCATCTAAGAACTTTATCAGATCATGTCTTGAATTTGTCTCTTGTAAGTAATAGACAAAGTGACTCTAAGTATCCACATGATAGACCACTTCGTTGTTGTCAGTGACCATTGTAGCAGTTTACTTCATCTTCTAATTTGTCTGTTATAAGTAAAAGATGAATTATAGAAGTGCAGACGAAGTTTCTCTTCTTCATTGTTCATCAGACGATGTTTTCTTAGCAGACGAAGTTTCCTTCATCAGGTGAGTTGGCTTTATCTGTTGCTTTGTCTATTGTAAGTGGCAGACGATCTTTATGGTGCGGACAAAGCTTCTTCACAACAAACAAAGTATTCTTCACCAGATGAAGTCTTCTTTTTATCAGCTAAAGTGCCCTTATCTATTGTAAGTAGGAGGGGATTCTTCTTGATAGATAAGGTTTCTTCCCTGATAGACAAAATGTACTTTGTCTATTGTTTGTTTATGGAGATTAGTAGATGAAGTTGTAGAATGCAGACAAAGTTTTCCAACTGGCTCATCTATTGGTTTATCTATTGTAAATGATAGATGAAGTTGTGGCATGCAGATGAATTCTCTTTTTAGTCACTCATATGATGGTTATCTGTTAAGTAACAGATGACTTATTGAGGCATGGACTCAATAAGTCATCTGTTACTTAATAGATAACCATCATATGAGACTAGGGTGATCTTTATGTGATTTGATCTTGGTATGTGTGGGCATAATATATGCATTTTAATGTGATTTGTTTTGACCTAAATAGTGCATATGGCAAACAACCAAGTTTTGATGTTGAGCAATAACTTAAAAGAAGTGGGCTATTTTTGATAACTTATCTGTTATCTTAATAGATAACTTAACATATAACTTATTTAGCCTCAAAGATTTCTATTTGATAACTTAAAAGAAGGACTTTAAAGCTGAATTTTTGTACCCATTATGAACCATGTTAAGATTTGTTTATTGGGGCTATTTTTATGTTTGTCAAGCTTGCCCAATTGTGAAATGAATGGAATAATGTTTAGGGGTATTAATGAACCTTAAAAGGGGTGTGTTAGTGAAGAAAATGTTGAAATGATAAATTGAGTGTAAACCTAATAAGATGCTTAGGTGGGTTTCATCTATTTTTATGAAGTGAATAGAATTTCCATTTGAAACATATGTAAATTGACCTATGATGCATGTTATATGTATAGGTTCTCTTGAGCATGGATGAGAAGCCAACTTGAGAAATTGTAATTCACATGAGGAGTTGTGAAATGATCTCCATTAAGGTAAGTAGGCTTTCTTTTCTGCTTGTATGGAGGCTTGGATGGGAACATAGCATGTTTCATGATTGTGCAGGCATGTATGATTTGATGAGGGAGAGTCAATATCCCTAAATTATGTTATCCATATGTGAATTTGGGTAAGCTTCTTTGATAGCTTATACGTAAATGTGTTATTGAATGGGGAGAAGAAATATCCCAGGTTTGTATTCATGCACATATGATGGAATGGGGATATTAAGTATCCCATGAACCTATGTTAAATTTGTTGATATGTCTTTCATTGTGTGGATTAGTGGGTTGATGGCGATGGTGCATATCCCAATTGGATGGAGGGCATGGTGAGTATCCCTTGGGTTGTAATGGCTGATGTTTACTAATGGTATGTAGTCATTAGTTATGGGGATAGAGAATATCCCATATTTGTGTATGGAATGAGTGTGAATACTTGGTGAATGTATGACTTTGAGAGGATGATGATTTCCTCATGATTGTCATGTATTATGCATGTTACAGTAGGAACATGCTTGGTTTAGTTATCTTTTATATTTAGCTTACTTATTGAGTTTGCCAAGACTCATGCCTTCTTATTTTAATTTTTAGCTAACAAGTCAGGTAACTAATCCCCAATGATATAAATGATATTTAGCTAACAAATATCATAATGTATTTGTGTAATCGTATTTAAAAGGTTTCAAATGATATAAATGAGAAGCATTGTCATAACATAGTCATTTAGTTATGATATTGTGAATGGATTTGCCTTAACTCAATAAGGTGTATTGCCATCATGATTCAGTTCCGGTCTTGGGCATGTAGCTATGGGTGTATTGATGAGTTTTAATGTATGAGTGAGTTTTAATGATTTTGTCTTTGTTGTAAAGATAAATAAAATTGTATTATTATGTGATGCACGATTGTACAGGAGAAATGTCTTATATATTTTAGGGGAGACTCTGTCAGATTTTCGGCTAGACTCTTCTTTGGAATATAAGATTGTGGTGTCCCGCATTGGCCCCGGTGTGAGATATGCAAGACAGAATTGATCTAGAGGGTCAAAATGCATAGGGTGGGGGGTGTGAGGCCTTACACTAAGTGTTCAATTGTGCCAAAAATTGCCCCAAAGTGATGCCTTTTTCATGTTTAGCTTCATTTTCAAAGGTTTTGATGTTTGAAATAGAAAATAACTTTGTTAAGTGCATAATTAATTCATATGTAATTATAAACCATTAAAATCATGTCAATTGAGAATCCAAAAAAAGTAAATTTAAGTATTAAAATATGATAAATCTTTCTCACAATGCCTAGTTTCTTTGTATATTTCTTTTTACACATTTCATGCATGGAAGTGATTTAATCTTTACATGTTGATCAAATCCTTTAAGAAACATCTATAAGAGTTAGGAAGGGGGAGCAAATGCCCCCAACAAATGCCCCCTTCCCGCTTATGCATAGTAACTCTTTAAGAAATGCTCACTAATGGGCAATTCTTCTATACCATTATTATTTACAACTCGATATGAGTCATTGGCATAAGCCTCTTGGACAAAATAAGGGCCTTCCCACTTGGGCTCAAATTTGCCAATTAATTTACCACTTGCATTAGTTCATTTCTCAGCTTGAAAACTAAATCACCCAGGTAAATAGCTTGGTGTTTAACTAATCGATTATATGTCTCGGCCATGTGGGCTTGGTATAACTCGATCCTTTTCTTAGCTTGTAATATCTTTTTATCCAAAGCATCAAGCTCCTCAAACCGAACCTTCTCTTTTGGATTCGTAGTTAACCCTGAGTGCATTGCAACTCTTAGCGATGACAATTGCACTTCCAAAAGTAAGACCGCCTCTGCCCGAACACCAATGAGTAGGGAGTTGCATTAGTTGCTATTTGGTGAGTGGTGTGATAAGCCCAAAGCAGGCAATTTGAGATGCCAGTCCTACTTGTTCATATTTTCTATTATCTTCATTATCCTCAGGATTACCTTGTTGAATGCTTCCACTTGGCTATTACCTTATGGATGATATGGTGTGGAAAATACATATTTGATGGCTTATTTTTGGCAACACCTTTTCATCTCCTCATTCTTAAATGGAGTACCATTATCTGATATGATATAGTGTGGGGGTACCATACTGGTACACAATCTGGAACTTCATAAACTTGATTACTTCTTTAGCCCTAACTCTTTTATATAAGTCAGCTTCCACCCATTTGGAGAAGTAATCAATTACTGCTAGAATGTAGGCATGTCCCTTGGAAGATGGAGGGTTGATTAGAACAATGATGTTGAATCCCCACCATACTAACGACCAAGAGATGCTTGCAGGTACCAACTCTGAAGGTGGTACATGCTGGATATCTCTATGAAGTTGTCATTAGAGACATGATTTGGCAAATTGAATTGAGTTTGAGACCATGGTAGGCCAGTAACATCCTAGGCATTTAACTTATTTGTATAATCTTTGACCGGATAGATGTCCATTGCACTCACTAGAATGTGCTTGCATGAGCGCATACTGAATATCTTGTCCATTCAAACATCGGAGCCAGAGTCTATCATATGCTTGGTGATAGAGTGTATTATTATAATACATGTATTGAGTAGTTCTTTTTCTTAGAGCTAACCTTTCTAGTGAATCGTCTGGGAGGATTCTAAATTGTAAGTAATCAGTGTATGGAGTATGCCAATCAACCATTGTTAGTTCCATGCAGGCTACGTATTCCACTTGCACTCTCTTCATCATACGAGTCAGGAATGCAACTTCGTTGCTTAACTCTAACAATGACTTCTTAGACTCCAACAATGGCTAGAGTAATCGCGAAGTTTGCTAAAGCGCTAGCAATAGTGTTATCAGTCCTTGGAATATTTCTGATGTTGACTTGAGAAAGTTGACCAATAGTCCTTGCATGATGTCGTAATACTAACACAAACTGAGTTGGTGGACTTCATATTCAGTGGTTAATTATCAGACTACCAATTCTTAATCACCAAAAACATCCAGTTTTATAATCCCAACATTGAGGAAAATTTGAAATCCTAAGACCAATGCCTCATACTCCACTTTGTTGTTGATGTAATTCCTTCCCAAGTAGAAGGAATATGGAAGGATGTCTTTGTTAAGTGAGATAAAGACAATCCTAGTGGCAATGCAAATGGTCTTAGCAGCACCATCGAAGTATATTTACCAAAGAGTGTTTACTTGGGCAACAAACACTTCCTCATCTGTTAAGTCTTCTTACATAATGACTTCTTCATCGACTAGGTGTGCTACCAAGAAGTCAGCTAGAACTTGTCCTTTCATAGCTTTTTGAGAGATAAAGGTAATGTTTAATTCTGACAATAATAATGACCATTGTGCCAATCATGTTGATAGCATGGGGTGAGTAATCAAGAACTTGAGTAGATTCGCTTTAGAAATTAGTTAGATCTCATGATCAAGGAAGTAATGCCTTAATTTATGGGCTGCAAACACTAATTCAGGGCACCTCTTTTCGATTGGAGGTTAATTGCATTCCACATTGATCAACTGACAACTAAGATAGTACAATGCTTGCTCCTTACCATCTTAGTTTTCTTGCATGAGCAATATCCCCAATGATTGTTCGTGGAGATATTCAAGTTAAGCGGTTTTCCCTTAGCTGGTGTAGCCAAAATCAGTAATTAATGGAGTAATTCTTTGTGGTATCAAAGGCTTTTTGGTAAGCTTTGTCCCAAATAAAGGCCACATCCTTCTTGAGTAGGTGGTGAAATAGTTGATATCTTCCTGCTAAGTTGGCGACAAACATCCTAATATAAGATAATTTACCTTGGAAGCTTCTTAGATCATCTATGTTCCTTAAGGGAGGCATATTTCTAATCACCTATGCATTTTATGGGTCTACCTCAATTACTCAATGATAGAAAATAAATCCTAAGAACTTGCCTGACTCAACTCCAAATGCACATTGGAGTGGGTTCATACACAACTTATTTTTTCTCAGCCATACAAAGATTATGCATAAATCCTCACGGTTTTGATCATGATCATTGGATCTTACTAAGTCATCAACATAGCATTCAGCATGTTTATGAAGCATATCATGAAAGATAACTTGCATGACTCTTTGATAAGTTACTCCATCATTTTTAATCCAAATGGCATAAGTTTATAGCAAACGATACCCATTGGAGTGTGAAATGCAATGGATGCCTCATCTATTGGCACCATTTTGATTTGGTTATAGCCAAAGTAGTCATTCATGAATGAGAAGGTATCATAAAGTGATGTATTATTGATAAGGAGTTCTGTGTGTGGTAATGAAAGCTCATCTTTTGGACAGGCTTCATTGAGATTGCAGAAGTTAACACAAAGTTGGATTTATCCATTCTTTCTTAACTGGGACAATAATGGAGATCCATCTCGAGAACTTGATTTTTTGAATGAAGTTAGCTTCCAGCAACTTGTTGATCTCATTAATGATCCATTGCTCTAAGTTAGGTCTAAACTTCTATGGTGCTTGCTTTACTGGCCGCTTGCTTGGTGAGATATGCAAAGAATGCATTACAATATCTAGATCTAACCTAAGTATTTCAGAGTATATCCATGCAAAGACATAATTTAATTCCCTGAGAAGATTCATCAATGATTTCTTTTCCCGCAGTGGTAAAGATTTGGCGATGAAGATAGGACATTTATCTTCTTCTATACCCAAGTTGAACTCTTTGAGCTCATCGATTGTCGATTGTCCATCATCCTCTAAACCCAACGGAGCTGCGTCGTAGGTTGTTTCTTCTAAGAAAGAATTAGAGTCTTTGTCTTCTTCTTCCTCTAAATGGTCAAGGTTTGGCTTATGATCGGACACATGTGCACTTTCATCATGAGTCTTACTCATCATTTCTGACTATGATTTGGGAATTAATCGGTCATCAACAACTTCTTCACTGTCTGTATCATCAGGTCCTAATAAGCTCATGATTTACCATGTTTTAATACCTAAATCTACCTATTTTGGATTCTCAATAGATGTAATTTTATTGGTTTGGATTATATATTGCTAAATGGAGTAGGTTTCTGTTTTAGGTGTGAAAACTGCTAAACATGACAAAATTCATCACTTTGAGGTCCTTTTTGGTAAAGATTAAGATTGATTTAGGAAAAGTGTTAAACATAGAACTTTTAGAAATTTATATTATCTAACTAAAACATCAATAATCACAGAATTTGGATATCAAATGTGGAAGTTATGCCCAAAACACAACAAATATCTTAGACTTTAGACACCCTAAAATTGACAAAGAGTTCATGTGTATCCAATTTTTGGAATATTTTGAGGCTTCTTTAGATAACATTTTTAATATGAAAGTTGTATACCTTGATTATATTTCCAATGCATCAATAATTATGTGATTTTGACATATTATGAGAAAGTTATGATAGAAATGCGAAACCAATGTCTGGTGAACATCATGGACAGGATGCAAGTTGTGGATAGTAGTTTGGGCGCCACGAAGCTAGTGCAATGCTGGCAAAGAGATTATTTTTAGCAATTCTTGTTATATTGCATAAGGAGACTTTGGGAAACCATATGGACACATAAAATAACCCTAATTTGGGTTATTAAGGTGGAGAAAATATAGAAACAAGGGGGGATTTTGCAAGGAGACAAGAGAGAAGAGCTTTGAAGTAAGGAAGATCATTCGAGAAAGCTGTTGCAACTTAAATATTCTATTTTCTTTCTAGTTCATCTATTATTTTTGAAATCAACATTCAAACTTAGATTATGAAGATATTTCACAATTACTCAATTAGTTTTAATTCAAATACGATGTTCTCAATTTTATTCATCTAGGGTTAGATATATCATAGCAATGAATCTTGTGTAGATGTTTGACTTTTGAGTTTAAATATCTTCTTTCTCATTGTTTCTTCTTTTCTATGCTTAATGCATGCATGTGATTGGCCTCTATGTGCATGAACTGAGATTTTTAATTCACACTTGAGAAAGATTAATTGAGATAGACTCTTAAATTGAAGAAAATATGATGCAATGAAGACTAGAGATAGCCATTGTAAATGTGCAATCTATGTGAGTATGACCTTGTGAGTGCATATATCACACCTGGATGCCTAGACCTAATGGGTTTATTGATGTGGATTTGCATAGAGACATAGTAAATCACTTTAATAGGCAACTACCATAGCACTTGAGAAAGGGTGGTAGATACTTTAGTGTGCTCGATTGACAATGAAAGAAATGATAATTTAGTCAATGCATTTCATCAACATAAGTAGATTTTCTAGGCGAAGTTGAATCCCTAGATACTTCATCCATTGATTTTTCTTGCTTTTCTCTTATGATCTATTAGCTCCATTATTCTATTTAGATTTAGTTTTCATAACAATTGTTGCTATTCACTTAATCAAATAATACTAATTTAATACAAGTTTGGTTAGTGTGTAATAACCTAATTCCTCATGAGAATGATACTTAACTAATCTCATCTATATTACTTGTGATTGTTTATACTTGCATGAGAGCCAACAAGTTTTTGGCATTGTTTCCTAGGAAAGTAATGAAGTTATACACTAATATCAATACTATCAAGATTGGTATTAGTTTGGTTTTTTTTTATGCATAGTTTATACTTTATATGTTTAGTTTGATTCTTAGGTTTAGATTGTTTTGAATTCTAGGTTCAATTTATTTTTGCTATTTTTTTGTTGCAAAGAGTTGGTGTATGGTATGAAGTCAGCAAGGCGATCTAGCTAAATTTGACCCTAAAATCAATTGTACTTTCAAAAAACAACTAAGAAAACAAAGGAGTCAGACTAAAATGATGGAGGAAGTTGGTGAGGCTAAAAATCCACGTAGGATCTTAAGAGACTATACTGCGCCAACTATTCAGGGAAAAACATCAAGCATTAGGAGACCTGCAATTCAAATAAACAATTTTAAGATCAAGTCATCTCTTATTTAGATGCTTCATCAATCAGCGCAATTCAGTCGACTTCCAAGCGATGATCCAAACAACCACATATATACCTTTCTAGAAATCTGTAATACAGTTAAGTGTAATGGACTTTCTGATGATGCAATTAGATTGAGATTTTTTTTTATTTTCTCTCGGGGACAAAGCTAAAAGTTGGCTTTCGTCTCTACCTGTAGGATCAATCACTACATGGGATGCTATGGCATAGAAGTTCCTTAGTAAGTTTTTTCCTCCTGCAAAATCTACAAAGATGCATAACAATATCATAAATTTAATGTAGATGGATAATGAATATTTATATGAAGCATGGGAAAGATTTAAAGAATTGCTGAGGAGATGCCCACATCATGGAATACCCATATGGATGCAGGTACAAAATTTTACAATGGGTCTAGTATGATTTTTTGTTCTATGATTGATGCAGCTGTAGGAGGATCATTGAATAATAAAATGCCAGAAGAAGCTTACAAACTATTAGAGGAAATGACATCTAATAGTTATCAATGGCCTACTAAGAGGCTATCCATGAGGAGACTAGTTGGAGTGCATGAAGTAGATGCTCTCACTACAATAACTACACCGTTTGAAGCATTGAATCGAAAGATTGACAATGTGAATGCTTTAGTTATTAAAATTCAGAGAGTGACATGTAAATTCTGCAGTGGACGACACCCTAGCTTGTAATGTCAAGTAGGTAATACTTTTGCACAACCTAGTGAGAATGTTAACTTTGTTTGAAATTTTCACAGCTAGCAAAATAATCCCTACTCCAACACTTACAATTAGGGGTGTCAAAATCATTTCAACTTTTCATGGAGTAATCAAAGTGCAATAAGACCACCACCAAAATTCAAGTAATCAGAAGAGAGGAAGTTTAATCTAGAAGACATAATCATCAAACTTGCTAGCAGTACTCAAAACTTCATGAACAACACCCAAGACTTCATGAACAACAAAAACATTACGTTGCAAAATCAAGAGACATCACTCAGAAACCAAGAGGAATCAATTAGAAGCCAAGAGGTGTCAATCAGAAATTTGGAAAGACAAGTTGGTCAGTTGGCAAATACGCTGTCAAAAATACAATAGGGGTCTTTGCATGGCAACACAAAGAAAAATCCAATTGAATAGGCAAAAGCTATAACCCTGAGAAGTGGTAAACAAGCGGGAGAAGAAGATGTTCATCAGGAGACTCCCAAGGGAAGGCAAGAAGAAATTATTGAGCAACCAAAAGAGACAAGAAAGAGCAAACTTTTTCCAAATAATCTCAAGGCATATCTCCGATTCCTTTTCCTCAAAGTCTCCAGTAGCACAAAATGAATAAACAATTTTCTAAATTGCTAGATGCATTTAAAAAATTACATATTAACATTCCTTTTGAAGATGCTTTAGCATAAATGCCTAGCTATGCAAAATTCTTCAAAGAGATCATTGCAAACAAAAGGGAGCTAGTGGATTATGAGATAATGATGTTAAATGAGTATTCAGCCATCCTACAAAACAAACTGCCACCTAAGCTAAAAGATTCAGGGAATTTCATAATTTCTTGCACTATTGGTGACTCTTATTTTGCAAAAGCATTATGTGATTTGGGTACAATTATTAATTTAATGCTTTTAATTCATTTTTAGGAAGCTTGGGTTAGGTGAAGTAAGACCCACCACCATCTTTTTGCAGTTAGCAGACAAATCCATCAAACACCCAAGGGATATCATTGAAGATTTATTTGTGAAGGCTGACAAGTTTATCTTTCCTACAAATTTTGTAGTTCTTGACATGGAGGAAGATTGGGAGGTACCACTCATCTTAGGGAGACCGTTTCTAGTTACTGGAAGGGTGCTAATTGATGTACAAAATGGCAAGCTCATGATGCATGTTTAGGATAAGGAGGGTAAATTTCATATTTTTAAAGTTATGAAATTGCCTAAGATTTTTAATGATTGTTTTAAGGTTGATGTAGCAGAACAACTTGTGGATGAGCATGCAACAATTGACCAACCCACTGATGCACTTGAAGTAGAAGTTAAGCCTCATGAGCAACCTGTCAGATTGGAGGAACTGAACCACTCTAAGACTGGACACTCCAAGGCCACCATTGATGAACTACTGAACCTAGAGTTGGAGTCTCTACCATCACATCTCAAATATACATTTTTGGGGGAGCCTTTGACCTTGCCAACAATCACCTCATCCTTGCTCAAAGAAGTTCAGAAGGACTAGCTAGTGCAAAAGCTATATGAGTAGGAATATGACTTTAGTTGGACAATGGTTGAAATTAAGGGAATTAGCTCTGTTTGTTGTATTCATAACATCCTAATCAAAAGTGAAAAAACAAGGGTGAAATTTAAATGGAATGCATGAAGAACTGACAAAGTCAAGCTAAATACTATAAATCAGAACTACTTATTTTCCCTTATTTTCTAGGATTTTTATTTTTATTTTATTTTAATTTTATTTTCTCTTTCTACTTAGGTTCCTTTTTTCTTTCTTGATTTCAGATAATATCTTTTTGGAACCATCAATAGTTTGATCAACTCTTATCCACCAGCAGAGGAGAATGATACACTTCAGAGACAAAAGTTCAACTCATGAGAAATAAACAGACATCTAGACAGTTCACATCTGCATATTAGGAACATTGAGAATGCAACATCACTCCATTTAGGGAAGCCCTCAATCTTAACTTTCTTTCATTCTTTCACATTGAAGATAATGTTCAATTTAAGTTTGGGGGTATATTTGAGGGTTTTCATTCAATTTTGGGCAATTTTTTTTGAATTTAATATACTTTTTCAATGAGCATCAATTTTTAAAGACTTAGCCAAGAAAATCCAATAGCAATTTGTGCTAAAACATTGAAACTGAATAGGATTCTCTCTTGATGATTAATAACATATGCTTAGTTTTTAATTGCCATTACAAATGATTTTGAAGGAAGGATAAATGCTACCTTGTGATTGAATGATTCTTTTGATAAGTCTTTCTTTTTCATGATTGCGGAACTTGTTTTAAGCATATTATGTCATGATCATGTGAAGTGTATGTTGATCAGTTGATAATTTTGTGAATGCAGTGATATATTATCATGCCCTGCCTAGGGGCCTATGCGTTTCACCATTAACCCATAATTTCCCAATTTCTAAGGGGAACTTCTGTCAAAAGTCTGGCAGAGTCTACCCTGAATTTTATGGATTTAAACTTGTGCAATTTTTAATCATCTATAAAACTAAAATTTTGATAATTATTAATAAAACCATAAAGCACTAAACTAGCCCAACTTACCCACAACTTTCGAGAATTAGGATCACCCCATGATGGCAATAAAATGACTAGAATAATATTTAATCCATCTTAATATTCTACACATTTATTACTATTATTACACATTTATTTCTATTATGACATGCCATTACATTTACATCATTATTCAGCAATTGAAATCTTTTAAATCTAATCATACAAACACATAAGGGATTCCAATCCCAATTTCTAAAATCAAAATAAATAACATTCTCTGGCCTTGCCTTCTAGCACCAACCCTTCGTTAACTTTATACTTGACCTGCCTACTAAAAACATCCAATAAGAAGGTGTAAGTTTGGGCAAACTTAGTAAGTAGACCAAATAGAAAGCATTAGTAAAATAGGATAACATGTTCTAAGTCCCAATATGGCATATGATGAGTAATTACATCACAATGTTCATGAGGCTCAATAACTCATCACATCAGTGTACATTCTACACATTTTATCATATACTTATCATAGCCATATACACCCTTCCACCAATACATACATTCAATCAATTATCATATAAGAGATTCTGGGATACTTAAAATCTTGCATCAACCCATACATTCATACGCATCATGGAATATTCTCTATCTCCTAGTCATTCAAGCATACACTTATATCACCAAACAAAACCCATGGGATATCCAATATCCTCATCCATGCATACATGCTTGTACTTAACCAAATTCAAACAATGGGATAATTGCTATCCCTCTCTAGCAATAAATTTAACTTGAAAAGAAAGCCTATTTACCATATTAATGAATCCTTTCACAACCTCTTGAGTTCCATACCTCTACAGGTTCCATAGCTTCCCATCTAAGCTCAATGATCCAACATATACAACAACACCATTCATTTACTAATGCAAACTTAACTAATTTATATCAAGCCAATGAATTATACCATCAATCAATCCATTTTCCACTCAGTCCATTTTTCAAGTGCATAATCACACTCTAACCTTAGTCATAAAGCCATTTAACATATATATTTTTCTTTAATCGCTTTCTATTCATGTATTTCATATATTGAACACATCAAGTTAATGCCTCTTTACTTGCCAATCATAAGCTGCAATATGATTCATCATTCATATTACTATCCTAGGGAGATATTTCATCAACATGTGATAAGCACCAATTAAATGAGAGTTTATTAACAAAATATCATAAGGAACCTTATTCCTCACAACATTCATCTTGTATCTAATACAATTAACATTTAAATAATTTGAAAACAACTCAATTAATCCATGAATCACATACCCTATACATGAATTTCCCCTTTCAAACCATGCATCCTCATCATATAACATGTCTATCATCTAACTAAGCATAAACAAACTAATTAGGCCATTCAATGAACTACTTAATTCATCATTTCCATCAAATGTGACTATTCACAAAACCTAGCTTAGCATAAAGTATGATTTCTTATATCCAAATCACTCACAAAAGCATGACAATTAACCCATTAACTCTTTCACCCATGATTTACACAACAATTCATATTAATTTCTCCCAAAAGTTACTATGCATGAATTTCCCAAAACTCTAATCAAGTAAAGAATGTAAATTAATTCGAGGAAAACCTACTTACCTCCATTTCCATGAATGGTCATAACCCCAAAGCATGAATTAGTCCTCAAAGAACCCCGTAGATCTCATAAATGGCAGCAACCTCAAACTCAATTATGTTTCCACAATCAAAACTAGAAAATTTAAGCTAGAAGGAATGATGGGGAAGTCACCCATCTAAATCTCCTTAGTTTCTAGCAGAAAGGGCAAGAAATTGAGCTTTTGAATAGTGGGTTTCAAAGTGGACAAGCAAGGGAAGAAGAAGAAAATAAAATAACATGAAATGGGCTGAAAAAGCCTTTAAAAAGTCATGGTTTTTGGTGCTCTGATGCACCACAAAAATCTAGTGTCACAGCATAGTGTTGCGGCACTAACTCGCCACCCAATTCCCCTTTTTTGAATTAGTGCTATGGCAAAGGATTTCAGTGACATGGCACTAACCTGCTGCCCTATATAGGTTTGGTATTTTAGTTATAGTTTCCTCATACAATGTCCAAATCATGTGATTTTAGATGTATTGGAAAGATAGTTTAAATATCTACAACTTCTATGTTTATAACATTTTTCTGATTTATCCTCCATATATGAGTACTTTTTCCTCAAAGTAACACATTCTATTTCAAACACAATGTGAAGCTCTAGAGACAGTTGTAGTATTTCAGCTCTAGCTTTCTCATACAATATCCAATTGTAACACCTCACCTTGGGACCTATGTGTTTTACCATTTCTCCTACAATTTTTCCATTTTTAAGGAAACTATTTTGCCAAAAATCTGGCAGAGTATCCCTTGAAATATGAATATTTATACTTGTGCATATATTAATATATAAAACTAAAATTTTTAATGGTTATAAAGAAATACTAAAATTCATAAAACACACACCCACATCTGGATGCCCAGGATCAAAATTGAATTATGATGGTAATACATATAACTAGAATCATATCATTCTATTATAATATCTTAAATAATTTACTATGACATGCCATATATCTTATTATACATCATTTGGAAATTTTCAACTACAATCATACAAGTACATGATGAACTTACCATCTATACCATGGGATTCCAATCACAACATTTTCTTATACCATCAAAAATGTTTGCTACTCTTGCTTACCAGTCCCAACCCAAAGATAGGATTCTTTACCTGACCTATTAGCTAAAATCATAAGAATAAGAAGGCGTGAGTCCTAGGCAACCCAGTAAGTAGGCACATTAGTATACAATAATGGATCATAAACCACCTGTTCTAACTTAGAACATGAATAAAATATGACGATAGAATCACACCATGAATGTATACTAATGAGGCTCAAGTCCTCCTAATTCCCATACAACAATCTATGCCATTCAGGCGTATGCAAGCATAACCATCACTGTAACATCCAGGAACCTCACATTACATACAATCAAGAGATATACTCATCTCATTTATTACATCCAGTGCAAACTTAGGATATCCTTTATCTCGTTCATTTAAATATCCATACACAAAAATAAGTAGCATAAACATACAGAATACTTTCTATCCTAAGTAATCTCATATGCATATCATAAAGAATTTACTAATCATACAACATAAAGGGATATCTATTATTCCTATCCATCCAAATATAACACAAGCACATACTATAATTAACACCATTCAATGCATAGTTATGGGATATCCACTATCCCTAGTCCTATATCCATTCCCAGATTCAAACAATAGGATAACTACTATCCTCATCCATACATTTAGTAGAAACCATGCTTACTTACCTCAATGGAGAACGCTTCCATAACTCTTCAACTCAACCTTTAAATCGACCATTTGGCTATCAAGTAATTGTCCAATGGATCCTACATGCATATATATCACACTTAAATTCACAAATATTTGAAATGGAAAATCCTACTTGATTTATAAGATGAGTGAAATCCAATGAATCATCTTATAATTCTTATCTCATTATACAATTGCATAGTCCACAAATTTGTTCTAGCACAATTCATTACTCATTTCAAGTCATTTTAAGGAGGGGGCTTAAACTTCATTTTAACATAGAATTCAATGGGACTTCAAGGACATAAACCTTGCTACTTCCTCTTCCATTTCATGTGCACTAATTCAAACCAATTAACCACCATAATGACATATAAAAATTTGCTCATATAGCTGCTCTTGTTAGGGAGTTATTTTCTAGCGCATTTCAAATGTAGAAATTGCACTCCAATGTACTCATATTGCTAGCCACTCTTAATGATTTCTAAAGCATTTATTCAACTAATTTAATGTCCAATTAATAGCTAATTTGGGGTTGTAACCAAATCAACCATTCTACTTTGTCCCTCATTAAGAGAACTCATCAAACAGTTTATAGGCATGTTTTCAAAATGAAATTGCAGCAATATACATTAGGGTTTATGAAGTTCCAACAATATATATCCATTATACAATATGATTAACATTTAAATTACCTTGAAAATGTGCTAATTAAGCCCCCAATTCAAACAATTCACTGTCCAAACACCCACTATGAACATTTCATCGAACATCTTAAGTGCATGACCTAGATTACAAATTTCGACAATACATAATGTGTCTCATGTACTTTCATCAACATATAACTTGTTTTTAACACAATTAACATTATCATAGCATCATAGATTAATTAAATAAACCTCAAATCCAGCAAATTCGCTGGCCATCACCATCATCTACGAAATTCCCTTTCCAATGTACCTATAGGTTGCTTTGCACGAAGTGGACAGCAACATAACCAAAGTTTTTCATGCCCAAATCCATTACAAATTGCTTTAATCACCATCATCTTCATTTCCCCAAGAAAATCCAACGAAATTAATCCTAAAAACCCCACAAATAGCCCATATTTATATACCAAACCCTTGCAAACCAAAATTTAAAATGAATTAAAGGAAAACACTTACTATAATCACAAAATGAAGCTCTCAACTCAATTTCCATGCCACTTCCATGTTGATCAGCAAGTTGGGTTCAATTTTAGTGAAAATAGGGATTTCCCTCGCTTGAATCATGTCCAAATGGAGGGTAAGTTGACTCTCTTGTTGCATAATGAAGATTACATGAAAAAAAGGAAATTTCTAGCTGAAAATGGGCATAAAAATCGGACATGAAGGGCTACCATGGGAGTTTGGGCATGAAAGGAGAAAGGAAGGCATGAATGGGTGTGGAATAAAGAAGATGGAGCATTTAAACAGTTGCCCATCTTGGTGCTCCATAGGTGCTTTACACCCTATGTACATGCAACCCATTTTCCACTTTAATGTCATCAGTTAAATGTTGTTAATGTATCATCTAGGTATTCCTTTCTTAAATATACTAAATTATAAAAATAAACCTTTCATAATTTAAAATAAATTATGCACCTAATTTTCCTAGTTAATTAATTAATTAAAGAAAAACTTTATTTACCTTGAATTCTAGGGGTGTCACATAAAAAACATAATTCATTTTACAATTCATGCAAACACAGTACAAATTCCATATTATACACATACTGTTATCTCAATGAATCTTCCATAAAAATTTTCAAAATTTTTTTGCATAAATAATGCATAAATTTCTAAAATTATCAAGTTAATCCCATCATTTTTATCCTTAATTATCCACTAGGAGCTATTTTGGTGCATTAGGCATAACTTCCTCATAAGAACTTTGAATTGAGTGATTCTTATTCCATTGGATAGATAATTTTAAGGGATAAAATGTTCATGTTAACCATGTTTTCCACATCAACACAAATCTATGTCAAAAATTTAAATAAAGTGACAATTTTTAATTTTTTTGGTATTTTTTTTTACCCATGAGGAGCAGTTTTGGTGCATTGATCATAACTTCCATATACGATAGCAAAATCATATGATTATTGATTCATTAGAAATATAATTTCAAGATATACAACTTTACGTTGAACATGTTTTCTAAATTATCTATCATCTAAGTAAAAAATTGGGACAAGTGGTGCCATTTTCATTTTCAACTTTTTCACCTCTAATCATATATTTATATATATAATTTTATCCCTAATTTTTAACCCTTGGGTGTTACACCAATTCAGATTATTCTTGATGCATTTAAAGGTAATTTAAAGATCTATAACTTTAGTGTTGAACACTTTTTCTAAATCATCCCCATTCTATGTTGAAAATTAGATATAAGTAGTGCCTTGTTCATATGCCATTTCCTTTTAACATGTTCTTGCCCTTTTTCTTCATTCTTTTCCATATAATTCCTCAATAATAATATCATGCAAATAGAAAAAATTTATATTAAAATGTATATATTATGCCCCCAAATATCTAGATCAAATCACTTAATGATCACCCACTCTCATATGTATTTGACTTTTGCAACAATTTCTTACCACTTACACTTACGTACTAAGTTTAATAACTTAAAAATTTCAATTTGGTTCATATCTATCAAGCCTTAACAATATATTCCAACACTTTCCCTTATTTTAATGCCTCAGGGATTATATATATTTTGATTAACATGAGCATGCTAGAACTTTTTTGATTATCCCTCAAGGTGAAATCCTAGGTAGCATGTTTACTTGAAAATGATTTAGGCATTCTTTGATCAGTTTGAGCCTTTCAAGCTAACCTAGTACATCATGTCACTAGTGTCCCTATTGAGCCTTACTGAAAGAATGACATACGCAAAGCATGTGAAAGACCATTTGACTTTTCTTTCTTTAGCCTCATCATTCAAACCCTTTGAGTCTAAAAACCCATGTTTGACTTATTAAGAGACATAATCTATACACATGGCTATTAGAGAGGTATGAGTCAAGCAAAAGAAGATAAGTTTGGGGGTAATTAAAAGAAGAATGCCAAAATAAAGAAAAAGGACTAAAAAAAAGAATCAATGAGGATTCATCATTCAATTGGAGGGTTTATATACCAAAAAATTCAAAAGAAAATAAGTTAGTAGGTGTATTAGTAATACAACCCATAAGGAAGGAGAGAGCCCCAAACAAAAAGTTAAGAGAATGAACATTCATGTGAAAATTCATTATGATCTCTTACTTTGTGAATCCTTATACCTTTTCTTTTATTAGCCAAACCCAGGGCCCCATTTCAAGCTTAACAAAGACCTATTGATCCTAGTGAACAAAGTTGTCTACATTAGTGGAGAGGGTTTATAAAAAGCAAGCTTAAGAAATGTTTATGAAAATCATTAGAATCACTAGATTGCATATCATTGAATAAAAATTATGCATGTAACAAGAGATTGATAAAGCATACACACACATTATTACTCCATGAAAGGATTGATGAAGCATGATTTTCATGAATTTACTTGGCAAGTGTCTTGAATGAATTCTAAGTTATGTGTACATGTGCAATTTGTCTGGCATGTTCTTGATTGATTAAGAGAGACTATCCTAAACTGTTTCATGAGTTCGATTACTATTTTGCTCAAGGATGATCAAAAGCTAAGTTTTAAGGTATTCGATAAGCTCATAGTTAACCATGTTTTAATACCTAAATTCACCTTTTTTAGAATCTAAATAGATGTAATTTCATTGGTTTGATTATATATTGCACTTATTAGAGTTAGTTTCTGTTTTAGGTGTGAAAATTGTTGAAGATGATAAAAGGTGTCACTTTGAGGCCCTTTTTGGTAAAGATTTAGACTGATTCAGGAAAATTATTAAACATAGAAGTTTAAAAATTTAAGTTACCTGACTAAAAAGTAAGAATCATAGAATTTTGGATATCATATATAAAAGTTATAGCCAAAACACTATAACTATCTTAGACTTTAGACACCCTTTAAGTGACTCTTCACTTGTATCCAAAATTTTGAATATTTTGAGGCTTATTTAGATAAAAATTTTAACATGAACATTTTATATATTGAAATTATCTTTCCAATTCATCAAGAATCACGTGATTCTGAAATATTATGAGAAAGTTATTATTAAAATACCAAACCTATATCTATGAACATTATGGAAGAGATGCAAGTTATGGACAATAGTTTAGGCGCCTCGATGCCAGTGCAATGCGGGCAAAGAGTCTATTTTTAGAAATTCTTATTAGTTTGCACAAGGTGAAATTGGGAAGCCATATAGAGATATTAAATAACCCTAATTTGGGTTATTTAAGGAGGAGAAAATATAGAAACAAGGGGGGAGTTTTTATGGAGACAAGAGAGAAGAGCTTTGGAGCAAGGAAGATCATTAGAGAAAGCTGTTGCAACTTGAATAACTTAGTTTCTTTCTAGTTCATCTAATATTTTGAAATCAATGTTCAAACTTGGATTATGAAGATATTTGTCAATTACTCATTTGGTTTTAATTCAAATATGATGTTCTAAATTTCTTTTATCTAGGTTTAGATGGATCATAGCAATGAATCTTGTGTAGATGTTTGATTTTGAGTTTAATTATTTTCTTTCTCATTATTTCTTCTTTTGTATGCTTAATGCATGATGTGATTGGCCTCCATATACATAAATTGAGATTTCTAATTCATACCTGAGAAAGATGAATTGGGAATAGACTCTTGAATTGAAGAACATATGATGCAATGAAGACTAGAGATAGGTATTGTACATATGCAATCTATGTCAGTATGACCTTGCGGGCACGCACATCACACCTAGATGCTTAGACGTAATGGTTTTATTAATGTAGATTTGCATGGAGACATAATAGGTCACTTTAATAGGCACACCTACCATAGAACTTGAGAAAGGGTGGTAGATGCTTTAGTGTTTTCTTTCTTTGCTCTTGTGATTTGTTAGCTCTATTATTTTGTTTAGATTTAGTTTTTATAACAATTGCTGCAATTCACTCAGTCAAATAATATTAATTTGATACAAGTTTAGTACTTAGTGTGTAACACCCAAATTCCTCATGGAAATGATACTCAACTCACCTTATTTGGATGGCTTGTGATCGTGTATACTTGCACGAGACCCAACAGTCCCTCTAAATTTTCTTATGATTGTTTGCTATTGTTCTTAGACTCTTCCTCTTATGTTGATGCGTGGTGAGAGGTGGAAACCATATAGAAATATGCAATTACTGGCAAGGCGAATGACGTCTTTGATGCCTCAGACTCAGTAGGAGCGGACTAACAATCCCATATAATGGGACTGGTAGTTGACCTAATACTCTCATTAGAGCAATCTGAGGTATACTCCTCATCACTATCCATGTCAATATCATCATCCGCACCATGCCTTGTCTGATCTCCTGGATACTAAAGTCTTTTTAACTTTCCATTGATTGGAATTGGGATAAGTGGACCAGTTACTGACATATAGGGCTCATAAGGATAAATGTCAAGCAAGTCAATTAACCTTTTCCATCCCTTGCTGAATTTTTGAAAATCTTTAGTAGATAAGAATTTCTTGGGTAGAAGATTAGAAGTATGACATTGCCCATAAGGTAAGCCACTCCTTGAATACTGGTTTTCCTTTTTCCATTGAGGACTGTGGTTTAGGTTGTTTGTCTTGATTGATTTCTAACTCAGCTAGTTGAGTCAGTGGCCACTTGTACTCGACCAACAAGATTGTGGTTTTACTTCTCTAATTACCCACCTACTACTTTCGGTAAAGAGAATTAAGGATATTTTTTTCTCCATTTGATTGAGATTCCCCATGTTAATCTTAAAACGCAATGACTAGTTGGCTTCGAGGTTGCTTCAGAATTGCTTGGCAGTAAAGGCGGCCATGTTGAAGGAGTAATCATTGCTTTCCTCAAACCTAGAGCATTGATTTGGAATTGGGTGTTCTCAACCAATGCTGGTTATAGTGGTGTATGAGACCCCAAGGAATTCACAACTCGATTCTTATAAAATTCGACTAGTGTGAGGTATGACTTGTCCCCTGCCTATTGATAGTTTAGTTAATCCTCTTCCATGCCCTCTTCTAGGTGGTCTTGGTGTTGATGTTCTAGCCTAAAAGGTAAAAGATTATGGAGTTGAAAATTTTGCACTAGCCTCCAATTGAACACATTTAGAGCCAGCAGAGCTAGTACCAGGGCAGAGTGACTAGATGTAGCGGTGGTAGTGAATGTTGAATTGACAACTCATCTTCATCATCATCATCTATTTCAAGCAATTCCAGATCTTTCATGAGTCTCAACTTGTCTTTTTGAGAAATGCTTATCGCAATTTCAAAGCCTAAAGACATTGGTGGTAGAATTACTGGGAACAAAGCCATTTGTGGAGGTATAGTGTAAGCCCTTGAATTTTGGTATAATACCATATTAATAATTTAGGTATAGTAATGAGTGAAGTTTGGTAAGTTTATAAATTTTAATGTAATTAAGTGTGAATTAAAGTGTAAATGATGAAGACTGAGTGGTAGCCTAAAGATTATCAATTT
>JAYJMB010030696.1:0-33808 GCA_036873735.1 Pouteria campechiana | reverse complement strand
CCCACGCCAAAAAAGCTATGAAATTCTCCCCTGCCCAGTCATCAGACTCAGCTGCATGCTCCACCATCAGCAGAAATGGTGGGAATGATCCACGACGTTGGCTCCATGAGGCCCACGACGCTATTTCTGGACCGCTTTAGATAAATAATATTTCAGATATTTTAAATTAAATTTAATTATATTACATTATCTAATTTACTACTTTAGACACTTAAAATTTCTATGAGCTTGCTTGCTTGCAGTATTGAAATTTAAATTGGGACATTTGCATTTATCTATGCCTTTAATCTATAATTACAATTATATCTATAAATTTATAAAAAAACTACAATTATATTGATTCTATTAGTGACGGTACGTTTAAAAATTACGAAAAAATTTAATATCAATTTCAACAGTCATTAAACGGAATTGGTACGAGTAAATATTTATTAATAATTTTAAAAAGTAAGTATATTTATAATTATTGATAAAAGGCCTACATATATCTGCAAATGTCCCATGTAAATAGCGTAAATTTATCTTCGTAGACATTGATGAAAGCAGCCAAGAAGATGCCCAGAGCCCGCTCATCGAGTTCACCCAGCTGGAGAGGGTGGGATCGACATGGCCCACGGCCATGGTCATTTTGTAAAATTCCCTGGAGACAGCTCAGCTGTGGAATCCTCTGCCCATCAAACGCCCCGCCAATTCGCGTGTGAAGCCGACGCGGGCGCTGATGGATGACGCCGGTTTCCGCATCTGCCCCTGCAATAAAGAAACTACCCTCAAAGATCTCGTCCAAAAGTCGGGGGTATTCTCGTCTTTTCGAGCCTCAGGATGCCTGTCTGGCTCCGACTGGTTGGTGTGGGGCCCACCTCGGGTTCTAAAGCTGATTAAATCCCAGCCTAGGAATCCCTGGAGAGCTGGCATTTTGTGAAAGCCGTCTGATTTTTATTTCGCGGGAGAGAGAAGAGTCGGACTGAGAAGGAAGAGAGAGAGAGGGAGAAGATCTGGGCGTTTAGGGGTTTCTTGGAGAAGAGAGAGATGAGAGAGATTATCAGCGTCCACATTGGGCAGGCAGGCATTCAGGTTGGGAATTCGTGCTGGGAGCTTTATTGCCTCGAGCATGGAATTCATCCCGATGGAATGATGCCCAGGTCTGCAATTTTTTACTTTTTTCTTCGTTATTTGGGATTTTTATCTTCTCGTGTCTACTTTTTTTTTTTTGTTTTTTTGTTTTTTTGCACTTCTGTCTTAAAAATGGAAATTTTGGCATAAGGGCATTTTTCTTTTTCCTTATTGGTAATGATGCTTAGGTCTGCAATTTTTCACCTTTTTGCGTTTTCTGTGATTTTTATCGTTTTGTGTGTACTTTTTTTGGTTGCATTTCTGTCTTAAAAATGAAAATTTTGGGTAAATTCGGTGGTTATATTATTTTTTCTTATTGCTAATGATATCATCTTGTAGTCGTCGATCTGTTTTTTGGATGGATTCCGATGCACATTGTGATTTTTGGACTTGGCAGCATCTCTACACGCCATTTTTGGGAATGCGGAAATTGAATTCTGGGATAACGTGAAACGAAAATCATTGAATCTGTGGCAATTGTCGACTCACATTGCCATTGCGATTTTTAAGTTACTGGATTTTTAAGTTGCCATTGAATCTGTGCCAATTTTGTTTCTTTTAAGAGTCCTTTTTAAGCAATTAATCCTGCTATGTGATGCCACGAAGTTGGAAATTTTGTATTTGTTATGGTTGTTTTGTGTCCTTTTCATGCTCAGCGTCACATATCGTGAAAAACCCGTGCATCATTGACCATTATTCATTTTTTTCATGCAGATTTTCTATCTATTAATTCAAGTTTTAAGCATCAGTGGGCTGTTGAACTTCTATACTGTGATTTGTCATATCCTCTGTTCTATCATCAATATCGTTGTCTGCTTCGCAGAAAGATTTTTGAGTGAAAACTGAACTTACCAACTTTTTTCTTCATGTTGTATTACAATGTCTTTATTTGACGGGTTGTTTGGGGTGCAGATCTGTATTCTATACAGCATTTTAGGCTGCAATCCATTAAGTTCAGTGGGTTTTGTTTGTTTCTTGGACGATCATTGTCTCCCTAGTGGTATATATTTTTTCTGAAATAGATGATTTTTGTCTTCATCTATTCTTTTTCTGCTGCTGTTTCTTTGGACTTGCTGTTACCAAATTCCAGTTGATCATGTTTTTTATAGAAACATCTTTCTTTATTGTTCATGCTACTTGAATTTCAGAAATTGAGAAGATTTTACATGGGTATCGTCCTTTTTGAGAAGTCGTATTCTTTTTCCTGCTATTCTTTCTGTTAAACAGAAAAATGGCATCAAGCAACTGATAATTGAGAACAGGCAAGCCTCATTAGCTGTTTCTTTTGTGCAGTGATACCTCTGTAGGTGTTGGACACGATGCTTTCAATACTTTCTTCAGTGAGACTGGGTCAGGAAAGCATGTGCCCAGGGCTATATTTGTTGATCTGGAACCCACCGTCATCGATGAAGTTAGAACAGGGGCTTACAGGCAGCTTTTCCATCCAGAACAGCTTATTTCCGGGAAAGAAGATGCTGCAAATAATTTTGCAAGAGGGCATTACACTGGTATTTGTCCTTTTCTTTGGGCTCATCTCTAATCTTCAAAATTGGCCAGAATGTCTGCTCTCATGCTTTGGTTTAAACGGGTGTGTGGCTTTAAATTGCAGTTGGGAAGGAAATCGTAGATCTATGCCTTGATCGAGTGAGGAAATTAGCGGACAACTGCACTGGCCTGCAAGGATTTTTGGTTTTCAATGCTGTTGGTGGTGGCACCGGATCTGGTTTGTGTTCCTTGCTGCTAGAGCGCTTGTCAGTGGATTACGGGAAAAAGTCGAAGTTGGGGTTCACTATTTATCCATCTCCACAGGTAACAAGTCTCAATTACTCTTCATATCTTAAGTCTGTGGTTTGTCTCAAATGAGGTTGCGTGGTTTTGAACTGACCAAGCATTCGTAATGGTGCTGAAGATTCTAATACCTACTAGAGTGTAATTTTGGTTGTTTGAACTCATAGTTTATAAGAAGCCAAACCTCTGATTCCTGAGGTGCCTGCAGAGTGAAATCTAGTTCTACCTTACAGTTCAGTTCAGTTCAGTTCTTCTTCTTCTTGATGAGCATATTATACTATAGATGAGTGAATCCCAGCTGATTCCTGCTGTTGTTCTTGGTTGCAGGTCTCAACAGCAGTTGTGGAGCCATATAACAGTGTACTTTCCACTCATTCGCTTCTCGAGCACACAGACGTTGCGGTTCTTTTGGATAATGAAGCTATTTACGACATTTGCAGGAGATCCCTAGATATTGAGAGGCCAACCTACACCAACTTGAATAGGCTGATATCTCAGATTATATCATCCTTGACTACTTCACTAAGGTTTGATGGAGCAATCAATGTTGACATCACAGAGTTTCAGACCAACCTTGTACCATACCCCCGAATTCATTTCATGCTCTCCTCATATGCACCGGTCATTTCTGCTGAAAAAGCATACCATGAACAGCTCTCGGTTCCCGAGATCACAAATGCAGTCTTTGAGCCCTCCAGCATGATGGCAAAATGTGATCCAAGGCATGGAAAATACATGGCTTGCTGTCTAATGTTCCGCGGAGATGTGGTTCCCAAGGATGTGAATGCAGCAGTTGCCACTATTAAAACCAAACGAACGGTTCAGTTTGTTGACTGGTGAGCAGCTTATCCTAAATGTTGGGAGATAATTTTGATAGTATTGTACAATTAGTTGCCTGTTTACATGAATTTGGAAAAACATCAAAGTTTTAGCGTATATATAGGGGAGGGGATCGAAATGGCTATGAGATTCAAGCCCAAAACATCTTGTTTATACTGCATTTCAATTTTTATTGCTATCAGGGTTCCTGCTTTATTCATTTCAGCTTCAATCCTATCATAGACTGACATTCATGCCGATTTTTGTCCATGTAAGTCATGCACACGTATCTGATTATCATGGCTGCATTCATGGTTGTTGGATTGACACAGAGCTGCAGGTTGGTTATTTGGATGTATTGATTATTCAGCACTGCTTACTACAAGAAGTTTTTCCCTACCCGGTGGTAGATGAATGTGCAAATTCGATGTTAGAATATCGTTCTTTATCTTCCTTTGACAGCCTTTGCCTCGCTGCTTGAAATGCAGGTGCCCCACTGGCTTCAAATGTGGAATAAACTATCAGCCGCCAACAGTTGTCCCACGGGGTGATTTGGCCAAGGTCCAACGTGCCGTCTGCATGATCAGCAATAACACAGCAGTGGCCGAAGTGTTCTCGCGTATTGACCACAAGTTTGATCTCATGTACGCAAAGCGTGCCTTTGTTCATTGGTATGTTGGGGAAGGAATGGAAGAAGGGGAGTTCTCAGAAGCCCGTGAGGATTTGGCTGCTCTTGAGAAGGACTATGAGGAAGTTGGGGCTGAGGGGACGGATGATGTTGATGAAGATGGAGAAGAATATTGAATCTAAACAGTAGTTCCATTCGTTTGGAGAACATCTCTCTTTGTTTTTGTGTATTTATGCATCCTCTAATGTGTCTATGTGATTGGTATCCTTCATTTCAATCGAATGCATGGGTTGCTACGTTATTGTTGGTGTTTCAGATCCCTCACCAGTTTCTTACAGAGGAGCTGCAGGCTGGTCTGGTGGCAGCCACGCTTCCCTTTTTTTAATTTTGCCCTTTTTTCTACTCACACCTGCATTCATGGGGTGTTAGATCCAAGTTCCTCAGCAAAATCGACTGACTGAGGATAAGGGAAATGGATAAAAATTTCCTGACAGTTGTGGCAAGTTGGGCAGGTAGCATGGCATTACAGGTGGCATCTTTCCAGCGTCTAAGAATTGGTAGGCCAAAGGCACCGGTGCAGGTCATTAATGGCTGCATGGTTATCCAACGACGTTGTACCTTCCCAACTTTCACCTTTCGCATCTATTTATTTCAGCGTTCGAGACACTGATCAGTCTTACAGGCATCTATAGGGATCTGGATATGTCTATTGAGGGTCAAGCAAAGAAATTGGAACGGGCAAGCAATGCGATAATTACCTTAGTTTGGAGTGGACTGGAAAGAAACTGACTGGTTTTGGTAGCCACTTTCTATGGGCTATTTCCATACCATTTCCAAAGGCATTCAAATGCAACCAAAATGTTAAAATGAGCATCGGTAATTGCACGAGATTCTTTAGAGTTTCGGTGGTGCAATTCATGTAAGACGACTATGAGAACCTCAGTATAACGCCCCAGTTGAGTGGTAGATCCGGTTTTCGTAGGGCAATTTATGAAAAGGAAGACAAGTAGAGAAATTGCAGGACAATTAGAGGGCATGAAGTCTGGCAAAATTTATGTTGCCAATTATACTCAAAAGGCACACGCCATTGAAACCTGCTGTTCAAAACGTTTTCGAGATCTGGCCACCAAAGGCTCCAATTCAAATTCCAATTCAATTCAGACATAATCATTACTGTCAATTTGGGTCTCTGGATTCAGCTCTTTAGAAAGGTTGCATGATTTGTATTTTCACCGGAACTAGGACTGGAAGTTGGCATTACTGAGATTAACTTGGGTAGAGGAGTGAGAAAGAATTGGAAAGAGTAGCTACTGATGTTAGCGAATTCGGGATCCTCTTAGGAGGAACCTACTGTTAGCCAGAGTGGCATCATCCACGGCAAGAAACATCCTCACCTCCACTGTTAAATCCATCTCTTCCTGCCCTTCTCCCATAAGATCTCTTCATCCTAGAAATCAAATCGTAGATCCACGGAAGGTTGGAGTGATTAACTCCACCCCAAGCAATGGCCTCCTTTGCTGCTGTATGCAATTCGGAAACATGGCCACAAGATAAGAAGACGAAGGTGATCTCATCCAATTGAGTCATGCTTCCATTCTCATGAATCATGAGATGCAACCAATGTTTAATCCTCATTCATTAGCAAAGGAATGTGTTTCCCTGACAGAGGGGCAACATCACGCCATCCTCATCTCAATCGGAGTTCTTCCTTTGTGGAACCAAGCAATCGATTCAATTGCCAACAAAGCTCTGAGAAAATGTTAAAAGGTCAATAGTCAAAGAAGTTTGTCTCTTTCACTGCCGCAGAAGAACATGATATCAACATGAAACCAGAACTGCATGGCACAGTGGCAGCACACATGTACATGGTAAGCTGCAAATAGTGTTGAACAATATCCTACCCATCCATAAGGAGCATCTACAATCGTTCTTGTCCGACCATTAAGTAGAATACTCATTAATACTAATACTAATCTAATACTAATAATAAGCTGACGACATATATTATACGAAAAGTAGGGGGGTAATGGGGGTAAAAAGATGCTTTCATGATAGATGGATAGAAAGTTTTTTTCGTCAAAAGACTCAAAATGGTTGGATGTATCCCTCACTCTTTTACATTTTGAAACACGTAAAACATGAAATGGGGAGTGATCATCATCAAAAAACAACGTATGGAATAGATCGAAATCTCAGTGGTATACCCAATATAGACGGTCGAACTGTGGATCCACTGGAATTGGGCGCGCATTGTTTGTTGCAGGAGTTCTGGCAACTATCCTTGTGCAGGTTGAGCCGGTCGAGGCAATCATTTTGGCACCCTTTGAGGCAGAGCGATACGACGTTTCGTTGCCATGTGAGGCCACTACAAGTGCAGAGAAGATGAGCAGCATGGAGACAGCCGCCGCCTTAGTTGAAACAGCAATCTTTCTTGTCAGGTGCTGCTCTGTCTGCCTGGCCTCCGTCGTGAGAGATTCCCCCGCAAAAGGGTATTTGTAGGATGAAATTCAAGGGGTTTGTTGTAACCTTCTGGCTGCTGCTGCGGCTGCTGCTTTTGTGTGGTCTTCGAATGTTCCACTTCCTTCGCAGGTTTATGTGGATTCTAGCTACAGACAGCCATGAGAACAATCCAAACTGGGGCATCGAGAGCTTCTTGGCTGAGAAACGGATACCAGAATCCACATTACTTTTTAAATTCATCTGCGCCCTTCACAGGATCTTCGATATAATTGGTTTCTTTAATAGAGAAGTCATTTCTATGCTAAAAAATGTGTGTATGTGTGTGTTATTAATAAATCACAATATATCATGCTTCTATTGGGGTGAAAGTTTTTTATTAGTTTTCTTATTTAAAATATTATGGTCACAAAGTAGTTTTAACAGTTGAAATATCCTGCATCGCTGTCTTCTTTAGCATGGCCCATCCGATTTAGATAATTTTTATTGTAAAGAAAATAAATCACATTTAAAAGATTTTATATGTTAGAATTGAGTTGCTCCTTTTCCACTGGAATAGCCCAGAACACATCCATTCAAGTAATCCTTACTCTAATATATACTAAAGATTAAGATTTTGACCAGCATTCCAAAAGACTCGCCATGATATCTATAGCCCGTCATATATGTACCAAACACTAAGATTCTGACCAATTCTTTTAAGAAATCATCTTAATAAACATACCACATCAAATATTTATATTTCATCATATATATATATATGTATGTATATAAAATAGCTGAACCCATTTCCCATGCCATATGTTGGCCCCCAAAGATCCTATCAAGCTGCAAGAAATATTGGTGGGGAGGAACATGAATGGCGTCCCATCTTTTAGTATGGGATCTGACGAGGTGTTCTTGGATGGTCACATTCGTGCAGGAAAGTTTCTATATTTTTGTAAATGGTCAACTTTAGCAGCCATGCGTTTTTATCTTCCCGTCAGACGAGCTCTTCTTAAACAAATGAACGGTTGGGATCTAGACCAATAAACTGCTAGGTCGCTATTGCAATCATAAACAAACAAATCATCACAAGTAGAAATAATCATACATAAAGACACGGAGTTTACATAAAAAATGTTTCATTTCGAAGGAAAAAAATTAATAGACAAAAATTTATGAGTATTTTATCTCTAGTCTAAAACAGAGAATTCCAACATCCCTAAGACATTTTTGGCTTGCTAAAATTGTTGATTGACCTTAAGATCTGCCCCCCGTAGGGATGAAAATATCGGTTGAGTATGGTGCGGGATTTCACGAAATTTCAAATTTCAGGCGTGAACAAACAAAACAAAGAATCTGATTATTGGCAATTGAATGTAAAAAAAAAAAAAAAAAAAAAGCGTAGAAATTCCTTTTCTTGTCTTTCATTTGATGTGATGTTTACCAACTATTAATTATCCATAATAATCATACTTATCCTTTATCCACATTGTGGCCTATATTTTCTATAAAAAAATTACCTAATGTTATTTTTGTTCGCTGACATTACCCCCTATCCTTTTAATATCATCATCTCCTTATTCACGGAATTTTACATAATTTACTTTTTTTCCATTTAGAATTCCAACTCAACGAATTTTCATGAAATCGAATGCTTTTTCTTCTTCTTCTTTTTTTTTTTACTTTTTACTTTACATCCATTTTACATAATTTACTGTGGGAAATTCTTTGATGTAACTTCATAATTTTCACGTCCTTATACTTTAATAAGATTCAAGTCATTCATCATACTTTTTTCTAGACATTTTTATGATATTGAAAATTATCTTAATTGGATATTTAGCCATATATAACAAATGCAAGCTCACATGATCACTAAAAATTACATATTTGGACATGGTTGCCTGTGGGTTTCTTATTAAGATGATTTTTAATATGTTAACTCAGTAAATAGTACAAAGTATGATGTTTGGCTGAAATTTGATCAAAACATAAGTTTCGTTGAATAACTTTCCGCTGGCTTATTTCTTACCCTTTTTACATCCTCTACGTGAAGCCAAATAGATTAGAGCTTTGGCTAAGGTTCATTGGGACCCTTAATCTTCAGTGGACTCATGCTGGAGAAACACAGAACAGTTTCAAGCATCATCCTCCGCTGTATCTATTTGGCTCCTAACTTAAAAACAAAAGACGCATTGCATTTGAGATTTAAATGGGAGGTATGTATGGCCAATTATTCACTTTCAACGCATTTGATTGAAAATGATACACGAACACTAGAAAGGCATTTTCACTTTGTACCAAACACCAACTCATTCAATATCATTTATGAAACAACATCACCAAGACATTGGCTACAAGCAAAAGTCATTGACTCGAATCTTTCTCACTTGCAAAACATTAAAAAAGCAAAAGAAAAGGAAAAAGATGAAAAGAATAAACAACAAAAACCAAAAGGCCCAAAACTGCTACAAGAATGAACCCCAAAATTTTCTCAATCTTTTCCAACACCCTCATTTCCCCGAGGAACCCTGGAGTTCAAAATTGTCACCTTTTCTCTTTTTCTTTTCTTTTCTTCTTTTTTTCACCCCCTCCGTTTCCTTGAATCTTTTCTCAGATGTGGCAGACATAACCAATAGGATTTTATCACATGTAATATACACATTCTACACCAAACCACATCTTCACCTCGCACAGCTTCATGCCTCAATAACGCACATTCAATGAACTACGCAAGGAATAGATGCATATTAAAGAATGGGTAATGAACAGAAAATAGACTAACAAGCCCCGGACCAAACAGTTGTGAGACAAAATCCTTAGGAAGACAGGATGGATTGCAATGCAAGCTGCTGCTGCGGCTGCAGAGAAGACCAGGTCGATGCAAGAGCAGAGGGTGGCAATGTCTGCTGAAGCTGCCTCAAGAGATTGATCATCCTGCTTGCAGTTTGTTCAGTTGCCAGATCCTTCCCTGCACATATAACCTGCATAGAAGTGCCCGATTGACATCAGTGAGCATCCCCAGTTGCAAATCACACATAAGACAATAGAAATTTAACAGAAGCCATTGCAGTGCCACAGGAAGAGCATGCACATCACAAAGTATGAGAATCTGACTAATTTCACAAGAAGATACAAACTATAGAAGGAATTCAACAAGAATGACCAGCAGCCCTAAGTGCATACTCAAAACTATGATTCCCAAAAAACTACCAACAATTCTCATACAAGTTCCTCTGGTATTTCCTATATATCCTACACCTAAGGTGAATGTACATTCTCAATTCCACCATCTACTTGCTTGCCACTCAGCCACTTCAACATTCTTGTCTGTGCTATTATGCTTATCTTGTCAGAAAGTTCCAGTCCTTCCAGCATACATGGCAGTCTTATAGCAACCCCTTCCCTTTCATCACTATACAGCAATGCAAAAAGCTTCAACAGAGCTATGTAATAGCATATATTATGCAGGTTAACAAAAATTATAGAGCTTGTGGAAACAAATACTTCCAAAGAAGAAATAGCCCGGACAGCAGCAGAATCCAACAGAATACAGCTATGGGAATGTGCCTTGGCTCACGCTCAGACTTGGGACTTCACACACACCTAGAGTGTCAACTACCGTGGTAAACAGCACTTGACACTAAATGGCCACTTATTTCTGGTTAGAACAGGCGATCTAAATACAAGGGATAACTCCCATGGACAGGAGCAACAGGTGATAGCCTACAAATTCTCTGCATGATAACTGCAAATGTCATGGGTGTTATAATATTGCTTATGTTTCTACCAAACACCAAGCAGCTATACTAAGACCGAATGGGTCAACCCGATCACTAAATCAGAAGCAAGAATGGATTGGGATGCAAACGAGTTTATAAAAATTGATCCCAAAATTATAAGAGAATTGAAAGAATCACAGAATATAACAAATTGAAATCAAGAAAGTCATTCCAGGAAATCTAAGTTAGACACCAAATCACAAGGTATGCAATTTTTTATTTGCAATGCAGCTACCACAAAATAAACCATGAAGCAGTGTGGTACCATACAAGATAAAGCCTTGGAGAAGCAATGGTCTTAGAACACAGACACATCAGCCGGGGTTAGTGGACAGAGTATGGAAGCAGAAATTCTTACCTCAGCAAACACAGCAACAATCTTTGGAAGATATTGGTTGTTAGGACCCAAAAGCTCCATATCAGATCTGCAAGTTGATGATAAGATAATTAAGCAAGCATTAAATATTTGAGATAACCCTACACATTTTTGGTAAGTTTTGGATGGCAATGAGCATTATTCCAGTATGTTAGTAAATGGTGCAATTGTGAAAAATGAAAAGCACAAAGTGGTTTACTCAATTGTATTCATATCATGTGTTGCTCACATAACAAAACCAGAGCTTTACCTCTCAACCATGGAGCAGAGCTGATCGTGTACAACTTTAGCTTCAATTAGATCTCCTTTAATTGGTAAGCAGCTTAGCCAAGCAGGAACAACCTGTCATACAGTCAAACAAAGGAATGGGGCAACAGCATGGAAGAAAATATTTGATGAATAGGATTTGTCCATCTTTTTACAAGACTATATGCAAACTACCAAAACAACAAATTGACAAAGGTGGGAGACATCATCCACCCTCAATTTACTTGGAGAAAAGCATGTGTCTTATGTAAATGAAGTCTTAGAATATGTTAGCAGACAGGTATATCATTTAAAAAATGCAGGTGTGTTAACAAGTGTAAATGAAGTCTAACATAATTGAGTTACACACAACAAGACTTAACTAGCAGCATAGTTATCTACAAACTTAATTTTTAGTTGTTTTGCTTGAAAATTAACATTAAGGGGAATGTTTAGATTTATGTTGGGGGTTACAGTGTTTACACCCCTTTTATATGCTCTCCAACTTCTGTAGACAATATGTCCTTAATCCAAATAAGGTAAATATTATATCTACATCCCTTCAATTCCGTAATACCTTACTTTTACAGTTTTCCTCTCTTTCCATCATTACCTCTACATTTCCATTCATTAACCTACTTTTTCCATAGTCATCATGTTCTTATTTTTTCTTTTTTGCATTATGCACCCTATTTCCTCATATTCATCACAATATTTTATTTTTTCTTCGTTGAATCTTCTTTTGCAATTTACTCTCTTTTAAACCTTTCCAAACAACCCTTTATTGAAGTAGGAATCAGCTAAAGCGCTCCAACTGTACAAGAATTATTATTTTAAGGAATACAATGATTTTCTATTGCAAGTGCACCACAGCACATCACCAGTGCAGAACTAAAGGTAACTAACATATGCAAAAGTAGCAATAAGAAAGAAATCTGTAAAAAATAGTAAGTTTGTCAATGATTGATAATTGCAAGGTTCCTGCTAAAAACTAATACAAAAAGCATCAAATACCTGAGAGGCATCAATACTGTCACGATGGAATTGGCATATCTTCCCCAAAGCAGAGACGGCATTGTCATATGCCATCACATTGTCAGAATGTAATGCACTAGGATGCCTTATCACATAATTTAGTCTGGAAAGAGCCTCTGCAGACCAATAAAAAGAAAGAAAGAAAAGTAAAGGGTGTCACTCAGCATTGTTTAGATGCATAATTTCCAGAGAAAGGCACAGGTATGCACAATACCTCCCACAAGAGGTTTAAAGACAGATCCACCAAACTCTGCGCAAACTCCGATTCCATAGACAGCAGCCTAAATTGAACGTAAAGTCGAGCTCATATCAGAAGCAACAATTACTTGTTGCTAATGAATAGGACCAATAGAAAATTCAAAGAAAGAAGTACTGACCTGTCGAACATCAGGGTTTTCATCATTGCAAGCATCCAACAGAAACGGTAGATAGGTATCATAATATCTGTTCAAACAGTACAGAAAAGGTATCACATGGTCAGACTAGATTGGAATTTAACCATTTCCATTTTGATATTCAACACTTGATAGAAATGCATATGATTTTTGAAAACATTGCAAGGAAACGAGCATACTTAAGAGCTGCTTCTCGACACTGTTCTGCAACATCATCAAAAATGCAAATGGCAATTCTTCTTTCTTCAGCTGTTTTATCCTTACCCTAAAAATCAGAAGCATAAGAAAACCCAAAAATATAAAAAAGAATGCCCATATTTATCTTCAGAAGAAAGCTTGTAGAAGAACTATTATTGTGAGGTTTTAGAATTAGCTACATTCATGAAGCAATGGCCTCAGCCAACTGTCACAAAAATACTTAACTATTAAAAATATCTATAATCAATGAACCGATAGGTGGAGCCATCAGGTAAAAGAAAACAATTGGCCAGCATCTAGGGTATTACCCTCTCCTGTGTGAGGTGAAAATCATGTCCTTAACAGTCAAGTTATGGACATCACTAATCACATCCACAGGCAAGCC
Organism: Pouteria campechiana; assembly: GCA_036873735.1. Lineage (NCBI taxonomy): Eukaryota > Viridiplantae > Streptophyta > Magnoliopsida > Ericales > Sapotaceae > Pouteria > Pouteria campechiana. Next base: position 20,604 of record JAYJMB010030696.1, on the reverse strand, counting down.
CACGAGCACTAAAGTGATCCTTATGATGAAACATCTAAACCAACACAACCAAGCATTTGGTTCAAACTGCAAAGACATTTAGCAATTGCAACCAATTTGATTCTATGCAATTATCGACTTTCTATCTAAACTACTAAATTGTAGTCAATTAAAATCTGACATGTTGGCATTTACTCTAAATTAACTTCATTAGAACTGGGGGCGTGTAATGATCTTCCTATGCACCCATGGGGATTGGTTAAATAATTGTTTCCCTGAAAGCATCATTGACATCATATTCTATACTACTAGCCATATGATGCAATTTCTAATGAGATACTAATCTTTTAATTAGCTTTTCCGATTTAATCAGAGAAGGAATTAAATAACCACAAAGCTAATATGATATAACAAAACTCTGAATGCAACTACAAAGTGACATTAAGAGTGACTAAAAACACATCTTTGGACAAATAACGATGATCCCAATAGCATATATTCAACATTGAGCCAACTTGTTCATGAAAGAAAAGTTTTTTGAGAGACATGAAATTAAAAAGGAGGAATCAAAATTTAGGACCGAATAGAGAATCCCTAATTTATATTTTTCTATAGATGAGAACATCATTAACACATTTGGAAGAAACTTATAAGTTATTAATTTATCTTGGCCAAACAAAATAAATAAATAAATAAATAAAGTATGAATTGGTCATAAATTGAAATATTAACATTGATTGAATCTTAAGTTTCATTCAGAATGGTATGCACATCATCTGGGCAAGACTTGAAATGTAAAGTATAGGATTATGACCGCACTGCTCCTAGACGAGCACACACCATAAACACTAAGATACAAACACATGCCAATCATAATCACAAGACAGTGAGACCACTTACCAACATAGGTGTTATATATGAAGAAAGCTCATCAAAGAAAGGCAGGAAAGAAGCTTTAAATGTTTTGATCAAAGTTCCCAAGCAATCACCAACCTACATTGGCAGAGACATTGTGAGGCTGTGAATAAAAAAATCAGGGCTTTCATGGCAAATAGGTCAAAAATGTAACAAAATTGAACTCTAGGACAAATATTAATGAAGCTAAAAGATAGAAAGTTTTAGCAATGGACTTGATCGAAAAGTTCTTCCTCTTGCTCATTTTCTTCTTTAAGTAATTCCCCCTCCTCAGCATCAAAGTCTTCTGCTTTGGCCCGTTCAGCTCTTTCTCTTCTTCTAGTTGAGCTAGCAGTGATTGACTGTTTTATCTCATCTACAATGCTTCTCACCTGACTTTCATCCAGAAGATGTCCAGATATCTGCAAGAAAAAAAAGAGAGTGAGAGTGGCTCTTATAATTGGTCATCAGTCATGACATTCTTCAACAACATTACCAGAGTGAGCTCAAAAATATTACATCCTCCAGCAAATGGCATTTCAATTTCTAATTGTCCAGTTCAAATGACCCATAACAGGTTGATGAGACCCAATAGAACTATAAGCACTAACAGTATTAGACAATAAGATTACAAAATCAAAGGTATATGAGCACATTACAAACCTCATCGGGAATGGCAGAAAGAAAAAGCAAAAAGAATGTCCTGAAGCTGCAAATGTTTATGAATCTATGAACATTAACTCAAATTCATGAATGCATCCCAAAATTATTCAGAACTATAGAATCCATGAGGACTATCATTTCAATATAAGTGTGAAGGGATAGACCTTAATACAGTTCCCCAAATTACAGGAAATCTTAAGAGTACAAAAGCAACTAGAATCATCATGTTTCACCAGGTATGCAAATAAATTGAGCTGAGCTGAACCCAATCTAAAATCTCAGAAACTCCTAATAATCAAATCTGCAAGCCGAATGAATGCACACCCCTGACCTACCATCGACCTCCTAATAATCAAATCTGAAAGCTGAATGAATGCACATCCCTGACCTACCCCTGACCTTGAATGCTTGGGCAAGTTTTATTGCAAAACTGTCTTAATTTGACATATCATTTTAATTCCTTCAGACTTAGAAAAGTAAGATTTTACTTTAAATAATCCTCTGCAAGATTTTACTTTAAATAATCTTCTGCATTCTTTTGGCCTATATTTCGTTCTCTTATGTCCTTCAATATGGACAAACTCACACCTAACTGGTGCAGTTTGGTCTCTGCCACACCTGGCCAAACCACCTAAATCTACTCATACTCATCTTTTTACCTCCTGTATTATTTTTAGGGGGTGCCTGAATAGAGGGGCGATCCACAGAATGGCCTGTGTAATGTAATACCAATATAAACATAATATCAGTGAAGTTTTACTTAAAATCACCTCAATGGAATATCCATTACATTCCTATTACATTATATTGTTTGCTTTGTATTTAAACATTTGCAAATTTCTAAAATATGATAACCCATTAGCTTTATCTCCTTTTTCAACCAAAACCAATTTAAACCATCACATCACAAGTACCTCATCTAATCATTTGTAATCATTTTTCCCGCCACAAAATAATCCTCTTGTTTATATCCCATTGCACTCTCTGCTCAACTCATACAGCAATTTCACAACTATAAAACCAAGCTAAGATGTCAAATCAAGTAATTCATATAGAATTCCTACAAAATATCCTGCTTATCTCTAGCCAAAAGACCCCTGATTCAAGGTATTTTATGGGGAAGAAACCTGATATACAAAATGGTACATGTTATTCAAGGAATGTAAAAGAGAAGGCAATAATGGATGATTATCCGTTTAGATCCCATGGAAGAGATTACAAACCTGTACACATTCATTCAAAGAATCCAGCATGCTTGCACAAATTTCAGTCTCAGGCTCCTGCAAGCCAATTGCAGTCCATAAATATATAATTCATTTATCATGATATGTTGGATAGCAACAAATATTGGAGAGTGAATATGAAATAGAATAACTCATCATAAGTTACTTTGATCTGTTAGGATTACCTTATGCAAAGCTTCAATTAAAGCAGGAATAATGTAATCTGATAACTGCTTAACATAGGACTGGTCGCGACCCTGTGCTTGCCCCTTCTCTACAGCTAGCTTTGCTGAGCGTAATAGCTCTGGCATGGCTGTAGATAAATACATGAAATATCTCAGTGAAGCCTAGCAAAATCTAAAAGAATCAATGGAACTGACAGTATCAATCTAAATATATTTTTCATACCTGAGACGGCAGCCTTTCGTACTTCTTCATGAAAGTAAAATTTGAGAAGTGGGACTAAAGTAGGAGCAACCTGCATGAAATTTGTAAACAAGTGATAGATGTCATTCACAGGTGCATTTAGATAGGATGTATAAGGGCTGGAAAAGAGAAGAAAAAGCAACCTAGAAAAGTGGGGGGAAATTGAGGAAATGATGTGATGTGAAACAGGGTAATAATTGAAAATAAAATGAATGATGATAAAATACATAGGTTTTTACATGAAAAGATGAGGGATGATCATTGAAATATAGATAATAATGAAGAAAAAGTATATAATTAAGATGTTAAATCACATTAAATTGGCTGAAGACGCGGGGGGTAGAAAATATCTTTTCCACCCCCATTTTCAGTAAATCAAACACTAAGGGAATTCATCACAGCAGATGAATATCCCAGTTGCCATTAGAAGAAGAACGGAGGGACAATGGGTGGAAGAAAGAAAAGGATAAAAGAAAAAGATAAACCCCATCCAGAAACCTGATCAATCCATGGGTAGAACCCCTCCTTCAGCTCATCAGCATAACAACAAAGCATGTTGCAAGCAGTAGCCTTCTCCTCCAAAACACTGGTCTTGATCCCTATCCTTTTATCACCAAGAGTAATGGTTTCGATACTGCAGAAATTGCAAAATCCTCATGAATATGAAAACAAGGGTCAAAATAAGAAACTAATAGACCAAAAGGCAATCAAGCACAAATAAAGGACATTATCCATATGCTTATTTTTGCTGGAAAAAGGACCGAAGAAGACATCCTTAAACAAAAAGACCTAATCAATTTGAAGGAATTTATTTTCGTGAATATTCATTCACCATGAAGCCTACTTTAAAGGAATACAAAAAACTTTGTAGCATAAAAGGTCAAACAAAAACCTATTCAAAAGTTTGAAAAAAACATAAGCATCATATATCATGGAAAAAACCTTTCATCATCTGACTCATCAATATCATCATCAGAATCAGCAGATGTAATGGTCACGTCTGGTTTGAGTTGAGCAGACTGAAGCAATGGAGGCATCACAACACTCATATAAGGGAGGAAATCCTGTCCCAGGCATTTGCAGAGTCGGGCCCATGCCTGAAAGATTTAAAAGTTAATTAGCAAAGAAATTAAGTGCATTTCAAGGAAAATTAACCAATGTGCAACAGCAAGAAAACATACCTGTAGCATGTAGCTTGTAGTTGGATCATCTGCCTCTGTGGGAGTTCCTTGCAGTGTCATAAGCACTTCCATCACCTACCAAGAAATAATTCATAAGGCATCCACATCTAATGATCGCCAATATATTAACTAAAATCTAGCATAAAAGCATGTCGAATAATAAATATCGGGACCTATGATCCATAAACTGTTATTATAACTAAAGCCTAGAATAAAAGCATGTTGAGAAACAATTATCAGCATGGACAACATCGACACCTACTAACTTTTCATCACCTATAGAAAAGAATAAGAAGAGAGGGCAAAAAACTTGAACAGGATCTGAGCTTCATTTCTACAAAATTAAATATGTACAAAAGCATGCCTTCTAATGTACTAAGATCTTAAATACCAAACCTATCAGTAAATCCCCCTCTGTGATCACAACACCATAAAAAATTGAGAACTTCAAGAACTAAGTGGTAAGATTTACTAAGCATGATAATGTATGATACCTACCTGTTTAGCATCTTCCCTGAATTTCTCCTTGCCCACTGCCATTCCAACCAAACTAATGCATTCCATGGATTTGGCACGAAGCATGCGATTGGACTTGTCGGTTGCTTTTACCAGGATAACTTTGAGGTATGGCATGACAGCATCATAATACTTTTGGAAATGTTCCTGCATAAAATGTTTTTTGTGTCAGACAATTGTTTCAATCAGGAGATGAATGAGAGATCTGTGGAACAGGTTTCTCAACAAAATTTACTGAAGTACCTGAGAGGAATCTGCGACTGATGCCAATGCTGTCAAAGCCCCCTCTTGCACCATCTGCTTCCCGTTCTGGATTCCATACAAAAATAGCAAGTTCAGAAGGTATAACCCACAACAATTGACCTTCCAGCCATTGAATGTGTAGGATAAAAAGGAAACTGCAAATCAAAATAGGAAAAAGATGATACCTGCAACAGTACAAGCAATTTGCCCACTATTCCATCCAAATAAGGTGTTAAAATGTCTGGTGTGCAGTTTTCACTGAAGTTCAGTACTGCTGAAGCTGCATGAGCCTGTTGAAAGGAAACAAGCAAATGAACATCACATGCATAAATCATCATCATCATAAGCTGTTTTTCCACCTAAGTGAGGTCAACTATATGGATCCTGTTATACCACTCTTGTTGATCTTGAGTTATGCTTACAGTAAGGCCAAGCATTCTGGCATCTTTCCTAATGATTTCAGCCATGTACTTTAAGGCCTTTCTCTACTTCTCTTATAACCTTCCATTTAAATAAATTCATTCCTCCCAACTGGTGAAGTCTCTGATCTTTGTTCCACACAACTAAACCACATATGTCTACTTTCCCTCATTTTATTCACCTTTAGGTTACTTCGTGTTATTTTATTCTTATTTTATCTTTTTAATTCATCCACCTCGACATCCTTATTTCAACTACACTCATTATATATATATATGGTTTCTTTAGTTGACCAAACTTCCACTCCATAACGCATAGCTGATCTTATAGCCATGCTATAAAACTTAAATTTAACTAGCACTAGGCAATCGCATAACATTCCATGCATAAATGGAATGCTAAAAAGACAAATCATCCAGGGTACTTGTGTTTCCATGAAAATTACCACTGCTAACAGAAAGCAAGATTAATAGCTCTGCCTAATGCTAAATGGAAGAAGTTCACCCACCTGCACTCGAGGATTTTGGAAGTCATCCATAGCTGAGGCTAGTGCAGGCAGCACCTGCTGATGATACTGAACTTGCAGATCTGGGCCCAAATCTGTTGACAATTGCCCAATTGCATTAATAGCAGCCCAGCGCACACGAGGGTGGGGGTCTTGGAATGAGTTCAAGACCATTGTCACAACCTGCTCCAAATTCTTTAGCATCACCTGAAAGATAGAAGAAAGCAAACATCAATGTAATACCCAAAAAATCCAAAAAAAGCTCCTGTATCATTTGGGATTCATGATCTAAGGTCAGAACAAACAGAGATTTCAAACAAACCTAGTCCTTAGTTCACAGGCAAGGACCAAAAGACAACAAACCCACTTAAATTTTCTTTTATTTCAAAGTTGGTAATCCAACTAGCTGAATAGTTTCATCAGTTCAAATGACTTTCATGAACCAATCTTGACAACAATATTGATACTTTGCAGAATGATATTGCCTGCTATGTGTGTTGTATATCATGAATGGATGCATATGACATGCAGATAACTGCCAAAATAACATCCTACTCTTGGGACTGCCAATATCTTGGTACTCCCTTTTCATTGTGGCTAATATGAAAGATGCATGATACAACCTGCTCCAACTGTCTAAGGGCCTGTTTGGCCTGGCGGTATTTTTTAAGCGCGTTTGCACGTAGAGCTTTTGGAAAAGCTCCAAATCCGAGCTTCCGTGTAAAAGCCATATTCCGGCTTTTACGGTTTGAAAAGCACGTTTTCATATTTCAGCCAAACACTATAAAATCGCGTTTTGGCTGCAAAAAGCGCGTTTACACTCCCAAAACGCCAGGCCAAACAGGCCCTAATTTAGCATTAATTGCTTCACTCACAATTAGCATGGTTGCAGAACAAGGTAGGGCTGGGCCACTTATTTGAAAAACAAAAAAATATGAATACAGAAGGATATTTAAAATCACTTAAATTGGCTCATCTACATTGGTAAATGCACTGAGATTTTCCAACAAAAAATTCCATCAGAGCAGCAGAAATAGCATAGATGGGATGATATTTATGAACGTTTGGTTTTATAATAACTTTTGCATATATGGTAGCAAATTAGGAAGGTTTTCTTAATGGATAGATACCATTGTCAAAATTCAAGTGTTGTCTATGATATAGTCTACATAAACATTCAGCTAAGATGATTTTTTCAATCTTTGGCTAAACAAGTCATGCTAAGCCCAATTGTGGAGATGGATTTCAAAGCACTCATTCAAATAAAAAAGGGGTCACCAATATTCGCTTGGAATCAAGATATGCCATATGTGTGTGTGGTCGTACATATGTAATGCATTTGTGTATATCGAAGGGTCCATAGACAAACTTGACACTACCATATCTAAAGCAGGCACTCACAAGTCACAAGATAGTAAGATCATCCACCCCAAGACACGAGAAGGTGACATAATTGGAGCTTGAGGGTTAAGACATTATTATATTAAATTCAAGGCTCCGGGGAAGCAAACTACATATCTAATTGGCTATTCCCAAGACATTTGTTTCCATTACTGGAATGAAGTATTCCTTGTCAGTGTTTGTCAATCACCACAAATCCATTAACCAGGACACAGTTATGGATAGACCTATTTTCCAAGTCTACCCAATGCCCTATAGGGATCACAATGCAACACATACGTCACAAACAGAACAAATGACATGTTAACCCCCCCAAAAAAAAAGGTAAAACCTTGGAAGTATGTGATTGTATAGGGCGACGTATGATTTTTCCTTCCCTTGTTTCTCTGATTTTTCTTCTTTTTCTACTTCTTTTAGCGAAGTAGTGAGGTGATGTTGAGGATTAGGACTAAAGCATTCTGAAATTTAAAAGAGAGGACGAGAGAGAGAACCCTCTTGATGCAGTTAACATTTTGGCTTTGTATAAATTTCTTTTCTGAGACTCCTGAAATGAACAGGAAACTATCAGAGTTTGCTCTGCCAGTTTCCATCTGGGGGAATACACTAATACTTGCTAATGCATCTAAATGAAGTTACTGCCAGTTAGCTACCTCTGCCTGAAGTTCCATCTCATTTCACTTTTCAGAACAACAAGAAAATAGAGAATTTAGGAGTTGAGTGTGGTCAATAACCAAACTCTACACATTTCTTATTGAATTCCATACCCATATTAAAAAAGAAACAATTGAAATTGAGAAGCTATCACAACAACACTAAATTTATATATGCATTTGTATAATTTGTACCTTTGCACATCCCTCTGCAATCTGAGCAAGTGTGATAAGAGCCGCATGATGTTTCTGCCACTCTGGTGCAGCCAAATATGCCGGCAACAGCTCTGATGCAACTGGCACAATTGTATTCCCACCCAAGGCAATCGACAACCTATCCAAACACTCCTGCCCAACACTGTAATTACTTGTCTCCCCTGCATCCTCATCCTCGCTATCTGCATTATGCCATGCAGGATCATCCTCGATATCCAGCAACATCTTCATCAAGATTGCAAAAAGCCTCCCAATAAACTGGGGCAGCTTCCGCATCATCCCAGGAGCCCGCTCCCTGGCCTCGGCAAGTGTGATAACAAATTCAATAGCCAAGTGCCGCGTGCCTTCCTCAAGCCCCTCAGCTTCTGCAATCTGCAACATGGCCCCAACCACATCGACCAGCTGGCGCCGCAGGAACTTGGGCTCAGTGCCAGCAAGCTCAATGAGCAGTTCAAGCGCCTCCTGGGCCGTTGCCTCCTGCCCGGAGTTGAGAGCCTCTGTGAGGGTCAGCATCATCGGTGGGAGGAGGTCCTGGAAGCGGTCGCGGTCAGACGCCAATGACAGGCACTGGATGAAATTGATGGCGGCTCCAAGGGCTGCAATCCTGACATCGGCCGACGAAGAAGTCGACAGGCATTGGAGGAACACCGAATGGAGGGTGCCGAGGTGGGGCATCAGCGTATCGGTGGTGAATTGCGAGAGCTGGGCGAAGATCAGCAGCGCAGATTCTTGGAGGCGGACGCTGTCCGACGTGACGGACTGGAACATGAAGGGCAGGAGCTCGGGCCAGGCGTTCTCGGGGAGGATATTGGAAGCGAGCTCGGAGATGGTGTCGCAGAGCTTCTTGGAGATGGATTTGGATTCCTCGCGGTGGACGGAGGACAAAAGCAGCGACTTGAGGTCGGATTGGGTCTGGGGAGAGAGGCGAGGCCAAAGGTAGGAGTCGTCGCGGGTGAGGAGCTTGCGGAGGAGGATGGCGGACATGGCGCGGAGCTCGAGGGAGGGGGAGCTGTGGAGTAGATGGGCGAGCTTGAGGGCAAGGGAGTCGGGGTGCGTCTGCTTCAGATGGTTGTAGATGGATTCGGCGCTGGATCGCTGGTCGTTGGCGGTGGACATGAGCTGGGAGACGAGGTTTTCGAAGGGGAAGGGATCGGGGCCGAGGATGGATTGGATTGCGGCGTCGGAATCCATGGCGAGGGAGGGATTGAGGTGGAGAATCGAGGGGAATGGAGGCGCTTGGGACTGGATATGCTCTGCTCTGCTTCTGTTGCTGCTGCCTCCGCGAAAGTGGAAGCGGGGAGAGAGGAGAGGGAGGGACGGGGAAGGGTTTTGTATGGGATGATGGTTTAGGGTTGGGTTGGGTTAAGGGTAGGGTTAAGATTAGTTTAATCTGGGAATGGTTAAGGATAGTTGGGGGTGGTGGACGTGGTGCTTCCGTCCGACGAGTGTGTGTGGAATTGCGTTTTACGCATGGTGGAGGAAAACCGATCGTGACCGTTTATCTGCCATAACACACCATGCTCGATGTCTGCTTCTTGAGTTCAATATGTATCAAAATTCTTAAGTAGATAAAACACATGCCGAGAGGTAAAAATGATTGGACAAAGATAATGATTAAAAGTATAAAAAATAAAAATTATTTTTTTATAGAAATATATAAATAATAATTTAAAAATATAACTAATAATAGCAGACGTAAATTTAAAATTATTGTGATAAATAAATATGACATTAAAAAAATGAAATGGGAGAAAAAGGTGATCTTCAACCCCTTTCATTTTCCAAATCATGCATAAGAGCTAGGGATTAGATTAAAGAATCGTGAAATATAAAGAAACGATGTCAATAATACGAAAATTTATTTCAATCATGGGTTGAATATAAAAATATATGTTTTTCATAAAATATGTGTAGTAATGAAAATTTATTTGAGTGTATATATTTGTGCGTCTGGTACCAAAAGATGAAAATTCGTTTTATTTGGAGTTTTCTTTGACAGCAAAAGAAATAGCTTCTTATGTGACTAGAGTGGCCACTAAAAAAATAAATTTTATTAATCTTTCAGTGATAGTTTAAAAATGTTGCTTAGTTATAAGAAACGTGGAAAGTAGATTTTATTACCATGTCTTCAGTTATTTTTAGCTGATTCTAGTCATCAATCAAGCAATTGCTGCTCCCTTGACGTTGCAACAAGATGGCACTCAAAATTCAGTGGAACCCAGGAGGGATGGCATATCAAAAATTTACCTTCTCGCGCGATGTTTATTTATCTCCAAGCATTTATTAATATGAAAGAGCCCTATCTTTTTAAGACACGAGAGAGATGCAAATTATATTACTGCTAAGGTGACATTTAGCCACCTATAATTGTCGTAATAGCTTCATCCTTTCAAATAATTTCATATCTAAATAAATAAAAAATATTTTATCTTTATTTGCTCTATGAATTACATTAGTCGTGTATCATAGTTTATTTTCATTTTGATTTTTTCACGTTGGAGTGGAAGATGCAAGTACGACGAGGAAGGAATTGCAAATGACGTAACAAGGACGTAGGCGACATTAACTACAGAATAAATAAAGATATATAATAATAAATACAAATAACAACTGCTCTCTCTTTTTTTAATTTATCTTAATTCCCTGTCTTGATCTAAGTCGGTCTTTATATTTAATTTTTTTTATTTATCCAAGAAATAAGAGATCATTTCAATTGAAAACTCACGTGGAAATCGTATTTTTACAAGATTATATGATGCGTTAAATTTGAAAGATCTTTTAAAGTCGCCACATAAGCATCTAAAACATCTAAAATTTAATATAAGCACTTATCTATGGAAGATCAACACTTTGGGCTGAATATTAATTATAAAATTTGTAATGAAATTGCATGCGTCTTTAATAGTCAATATTGCCACGGGTCATCCATCCAAGTTTTCAATAAAGATAATCTTCTCTTTCTCTCCCTCTCTCCTCTTTCTGTCTCCTTATCTCCAACCAAACAACCCCAATGTAAGATAAAATGCCTAACTAAACTATATTCTATCAGGTCTAATAATTTCTCTTAGGTGGACAGCTTACAGCCATTTAAACGAGTGTGATGGTGGGAATGCCACACGCATCCAAATGCTGAGGTGACATGCGCCAGCTAACCTCTGAAACAGCAACAGGATTATGCTTAAGGAGAGTATTTTCCGGCCGCGCTTGCAGACTGCTACTTGATTCACTAATTGGCCTCTTATCTCAGTCAAGTAATAGAAGATCTCAATCGTTGATCTTTAGCGGGTAGTTGCTTATTACTTGTTCAAGACGACATGATGGTCATCCTAGATGGCCAACATCCCAGGAAATTTTTCTTTCGCTCGACGGGCCTTAGATAGGAAGACGAATTCATTTCCTGTGCATTGTTGCGGTGCAAGCAGCTCTTCCCTGAAAGAGGAGGACGCGCGGCCTGACTCACGTGCGTTTGAATATGCCAGGTGGCGTCGGGCGACTAGAAATCTTGATCCTCTCGCCTCCCACGCGTGTTGACATCGCACACGTGTGCAGGATCCAACAACTTGTCATCTTGGATCGAATGTCCATCCGAAATCAAGGATTGCAGCAATATAAATAAAAAGTAGATACAGAGTGAGCCAAAGCTTTCACTGGATCGTAAAAATCATCGAACCACATCGAGGTAATTCTGCGGAGGTGGAGGTGGAACAGATTGCATTAAAGCATCGGTCGTAACTTTTTCACACGTCGGCTTCATATGGCCTCTGGTCAAGGACCCCCGGTCGTCTCTTGCAGCCCAGCTGTTAATGTCCTGGTTAGGGTCCACATAGAGTAGGTAGTAGAGCAACTTCTGCTAAAATCATCGCCCAACACAGGGCAACTGGGAAGATTATACATCAATCGGCTCCAATCATCTGCCGCGGCCTCGTGTTTGGAGTTGGGAGAACTGAAAAATTGCCCAGTGCCGAATTTTCTAGTGTACAATTCACTGTCGATTTTATTTTTACCATGCCTGTTGGAGCCTAGAACAAATTCCCAGGCGACACAATCACATGAGCGCCTAGTCATGCGTGCGAAAACAAGTGGATTCCGTTTAATTAATGCATGCAGTTGGCTCCACTTGAGTGGGTTATATCTTCGTTGATGATGGGACATTTACCTATTTTAGCGTTCGAACAGCTCTACTTCTTCAATTATTATCAACGCTTTCAAATATCATTTGTATATTTCTCGTAATTTATCCATTTTTTAACCATTGTCTACTTCATGCACGATGCTATCTTTTTCCTATATGTAGTTTTTTAATTTTATATTTTCTACTACTCTCACTCTTCTCAAAATCCAAGCATAGGCTGGAAGCGGCTCCACGTCATTTGCAACCTTTCAGAGTGCGTTTGGTAATGGAAATAAAAATTAAAAGGAAACTTTTTTTTTCTTGTTTTATTAAATTTTAATTGATGCAGCAAGTAATTATGTTCATAATTTTATTTTTATTAGTGCTCACATCTGTGATCACCATTTTCTTTTATTTTTTTGATCTAAAAGGCTGGTATATTTTATCTTTATTTACTTTTTATTTAATGCTGCTTTTTCTTTCATCTTTTTTCTTAATTCCCAAATGTATCGAGAAAGTGTTGCGTATATTCAGAAAATTGAAAAAGGGATAAAAATAAGAGAATAAAGAGATAAATAGCCCGGGTAAACAAAAAAAGAAAACAACAGGATGGGATATGACTTAATTATTGAAAATAAAGAGAATAATGATAAAATAAAATGTAATAATTGAAAAATAGATAATAATAATAATAATAACAATTTAAAACTTTTAGTATGGACATACATGCCATAATTTAAATGGGCGGAAGAAGGAGGTGGAGGTTAACAAACATCGATGAGTTTGAATCAAAAGCGTCGAGCCAGCCGGGCTTGGATCCAAGTGTCGCCAGCAGCTGGATCGGACAAGTAAAAGATCAACCGAGCAATGATTGTGCCATCCAACCTTGGGACGTAAGGCAGGGGTAGGGGCGACGATCCCGGTTGCATGTGATTCGATGCAGGCACGCGTTCCCGACCAGTCCACCAACGAGGGTGGGCCACATCGTCTTCGCTTTCCACATCGTCTTCGCTTTCCAAAATGGGCCTTCACCATATCTGTAAATGCGCCCTTTAATTCCTCTCCTTGCAAGTGCGTGTGGCTGGACAGCAGAATGGGCGGGCCAGTCTGCTGATGGAGCAAATGATCTTTAGTGGGCCTGCACAGTGTAGAAGATTAGATCTTCCACTTATCTTTATTGTTAGTGGGCAATCATTCATGCATCTGATTCATTGTTTGGAGCAGGAAAAAGAAAAATAAACAAAGAATGACCCTTCGTCTTTGTTTATTGTTTTTGGGTTTAGTCAGGGGTTGCAACTTGCAACTCACCACTAACCATGACAATCACAAAAGGCTGCACTCGTTGCTTTCTTTAGCAGATTTCTCGCGCCAACAGCGATTTTTTTTTTAATTAATGCCTCACGTAGATTTAACTAGAAAAAGGTTAATATCTTGCCGAATTTTAATAAATAAAAATAAGGCTGTATCTTATCTCGAAGACTGATAATTGGAAAAAGCAGCAGGTGCCCTGGCATGTTAGCCGTTCACGTCAAATTTAGACTATTTATTTTATTATATTGTAAATGATCAGTATGACTGAAATTCAGAAATATTGTTCATTTATTTGGGCAGTAAAGTATAAAAATGATAAAAATTAAAAATATCCAATCGTAAAATCATGTGACCGGCTCAAGTAATAGTCCGGTGTTTGGACGATCGAAAACCCGGTCCTTGAAGCTGCAGCGAAAGAGGGCTGAGCAGCACTTCCTTCCCACACTGCAAGCTGCGACGAGGGGGGAGGGCTTCTGTAGATGATGAGCGGCGTGCTATCGAGGCGTTGCTTTTGCACTTCTTCTCCGTCGCCGGCATGGCTCTTCGTCGGCCTCGGCAACCCTGGCCAGAAATTCCAAGCTACGAGACACAACGTAACTCCCCCCTCTTTGCCCCATTTCGAATGGAACTGTTTGGATGAGCAATCGAATCATGTCGGATTTCTTTTTGATCGGAGACTGCAACCAATTGTCACACGCGCTCTATCCTTCTCTCGATTTCTTTCTGTTTTTCCTTTGAGCAGGTGGGTTTTAGGATGATCGACGCATTGGCCGAGTCACTGGGGGTTTCGATGGAGACAGTGCATTGCAAGGCTCTGTTCGGAAAGTGTGGGTTTGATTCTTTCCGGCCCAAAAATTCTGGTTTTGATTATTTGCCTCTTTCGGTTTTGAAATCACTGGCGATGGATGAGAACTTGGGATTCTTCTTTTCAGGTTTGGTAGGAGATGTTCCGGTCTTCCTTGCCAAGCCGCAGACTTACATGAATTTGAGTGGTGAATCTGTAATTACCGAAGAAACTCATCTTTGCTGATATTAGTATTATCATTTTAAGCTCATTTCTCGCTAGGGAATTGAATAGGAATCATTTTATTTTATTATTTTATAGACAGCAAACTAAAACATTAAATTTCTCAAATGTAATTACTCAAACAATATAGGGGTATTGTTAATAGTGGACAGAGTAATGGTCTTTCCATTTCTTAACATAAGATTTGCGTTTGTAAACTTAAGGACCATGTAAAAGGATCCATCTTCGAGTCTTATTATTATTATTATTATTATTATTATTATTTGATTGCCCTATTAGCTGCTGGTAGTGGTTTGCTGATGATGGGAGTTCATGCAGAATGGTGCCTATATCTGTCAATTGATTTGCATTTGTTAGTGCTGAAAGTTTATAGGCGCTTAGCAAGTTCATGCCCCTAAAGTTGGAAATTTGGTCTAGGAAAGGTAAATCATTTGTAAAGCTTATGCTTGCTCTATTCCACGTTCCAATTCTCACACTGGATAAACATATTGTAGTTGGTTTTGAAATGCTGGTTGGAAGCTTACACCAAAACCTCCTTCGAGAAGGAATAAAAATCATTGAAAATAAATTCAAATTTAGCATCTGCTTCATTTCTCACTACATTCTTGAAAAATCAGTTAGAGAGTTGAGCATCACCTGCTACAGTTCAAACTTCATAAAAATCTTAGTCCAAACCTTTCTTGAGAGGAGAAAATTAATAAAGTTACGACAACCATATCTGGCATTTCTTGAGTATAGAGGGCTAGCCTTACATCTGTAGACCACATCTTGTTGTTGATTGAGATCTAGAGATAAGCAAAGGTTTGCGAAGGGATTTAAAATGCAAAACCATACTAGAGGAATCTCTAGAAGGAGAGACAATGGGCAGTAGAAGTCCTTTATAAAAGAACTTTACTGAAAAATTCCCTGTTTTTCTTGCTTCTAGAAAAAGGAATTAGAGTGCATTATATGGAAAAATGAAGAAAGACAACGAAGAGCTTATGCCTTACCCAAAATATAAAAAAAATGAAAAGAGAAAAAGGGTTTCTATGATATTCTAGGAAGCAAGCATTACCAAACATGGCTTAAAGTGAAAAATGCCTTTTTATTTTATGCCCAAGAAGCAGCTGCATGGAAATGCAATGCTGAGCTGAGATTAGTCAGTTGACTTGATTTGTTTGTGCTTTAAATTTATCAGCAATGCAATTCCGGTATTCCACATCCTTGAAGTTGGAAGCCTGATCAGGCAATGGCAGAGCAATCTCTGTGCTTAAGCTTGCCTGATTTCACATTCCTGTTTCTCATCAGTAAAATAATTGGTTTTGAAGTTCCAGTTTCAAGCTTTGTACCAAAATCTCCTCACAAATGCATGCTGCTTTACGATAATAAATTTATTAAGTCTTGGATTGGATCATGAAGATCATGTGTATCTCCATATATGCATATGCTTGTCTAAAATTTATGCTTGTTCTATGTTAAGTCATCGAAGACAATGTTTTGCTAATAGATCTGCAAAACTAGTGGTATCTATCCTGAAATATGCAATTGATACAAATGAGCTTGGAATTTATGTTGTGATGTTATCTGTTCATTTACTTATTTATTTTTATTTTGGCTATCATTGCTGTAGGCTGGACCACTTGCAGCATACTATAAACTACCCCTTAATCGTGTTGTTGTGGTACATCTTTGTTTCATGCAATTCCATTTTATTTCATCTTAGAGCTAAATTGATCACAAGTTACTGAAATTTCACTCTTAACTCTTTCAGATCTTTGATGACATGAACCTGCCATGTGGGGTTCTCCGTCTAAACCAAGGAGGGGGGCATGGGGGACATAATGGGTAATGCTTGTGAACTTTCTTAAAATTGTTCGTGGAACATGATGGGGATCATGATATGCGCTCAATTCGTACATATTCTAGGCGCAATCGTAGCAATTAGAGTTTGTTTATTTGATTAGGGATTTAGAGTGTATTTTTGGTATTTTACCTGTTACACGTATTTTACGCATGTTTTAGGGTTTTGCTTTCATGTTTATAAATATAGTAGCTTGTATTAGGGTGAGACACTTGATTATTGAAATACATTGATTGCTTCTTTGCTTGCCTAATCCTCCATAAATTCTTCCCTATTTCTCCCCTTTCTTCCCTTCTCCTCCCCTTGATAGGTTTTTTCCTCTTTCTTCTATCTTCTTCCTACCTGTCCTGCATCAGAATCTCTGCTGCTTGTCTTCTTCTTACGCTTATTACAAGCTTGTACAGAGCATCTTGCTTTTTCTCTGGTTTGGTATACTTTAAGGAATTTATGCTACTAGGATCATGTTTTCTCATGCATATTTGTCAGAAAATGGCCTGCATCTATCCAAGCCTAACCCTGACATGCTTTGTTGGAGACTTGTAAAATACGGTTGTTGAAAGCCTATCTTTGACATGCTTGATCTTGCTGTCTCACAATAGAATAATTCTTCTACAATTACATCCTAGTTTTTCTTTGTGGAACACTGGTTCTGCTGGTCAATAAGTAGTATTATTGATGTCTCCATTTATGTGGAGAATGTGTATTGAAATTTCATCCCATGGATATGGTCACAGATTCTCTACCTAGTGCACAAAATTGCACTAACTTATCCAAATGGTGTCTAGACCACTACCTTAATACGTTTAATGAGGTAGTGATTTCTTTTTTAATGAATGTATGCTCCATTGTCTGGCAATAGACATTTTAGTTGGAGTTGTTGCTAAGCAGGTTCTCTGCACTATATGAACCACTCATTTCTGGCTCATGCTGTTTCACTGTTCAAATACAACAAAGAGTGCTTTTTGGATATAGTCAACATTGTCACATAAAAGTTAGCAACTGAAAAATGAAAACCGACATCAAAGATTAGTTTCACTGTTTAAAACGATTTTCTTTAAGATTTGATGAATTCTATTTTTGAGGGCTTCTAAAAAATTTCGAAAGCAAAACTTGCTATTTATTTTGGCTGTGTTCAAGCTATTGGGTTAATGTTCAGAAAAAAAGTATTTTAGCAGTATCAGATGCCAACTGTTCACATGCTCGCTTGTTCAGACTCCATAAGGAAGTTTTCCTTTTGGTGTAAAAAGGGATGCCTCACAGTATTCAGCCTGATGGCTGCCGAATAAAGCTGAAAGTAAACCCGTGGCTAGGCTGCATGCTGATTCCATCAAGTTTTAATTTTTCTTATTGCTTCCTCTTTATACCCTACATCTTCCATTGCTATTGCAACAGATAACAGCTCTCATGACCCTTTCAGGCTGAAAAATGTGATCCAACATTTCCGAGGGAACAGAGACTTTGCTCGATTAAGAATTGGTTTGTTTTGAATATGGATAACTTTCTTTTAGTTTCACAGTTATTGGTTATCAGTGGTCTTAGTCTCTCTGTTTTTCCAATTAAGGAATTGGAAGACCACCAGGCCAAATGGATCCCAAAGCCTTTATGCTACAGAACTTCAATGCAACTGCTAATGAGAAAGTAAGTCCTGAGTCTCTTGACCCTGTGAAACACAGAGGTTGCTCCTCATCTATTTTGAAGCTTTTTTTTTTATTGCAAATTTCATGGAAATTACTACTTCACGGGAATATAGTAGCTAGGTCCCCAGCCAAATCATGGTGGGCACATTTCCCATGGTAATTTTTGGGATGGTTTGCATGCGCAAACAACATAAAGTTCACAAACATTTTCACTTTCTTTGCTTGTGGATTTAATGACTGATCGGAGTTTGGAAGAGCATTCTCTCAACTTTGGAATCCATGAATCCTTAAATGTACGGCCTCTAGTTTGATTAATTCTGATTAAAAGGATCAGTTATCCCCATATTCTAAACTTGAAATATTTGGAGTTTGTTCATTTAATTGAAATGGAAATGGAACATTGGTGTCCCTGATAACAACTTGGCGCTGCATGGATGAAGATTGTTGCTGCTTTGCAAGAAGGTGTTGGTGTGTTGAAGCTCCTCATATCTAAAGGATTCATGGAGAGTGCAAGATGCTTCAACACAGAGCAGAAGTACAAGCATGTACGGGTGCAGTCTTTGCAGAATTGAACTCAACAATATCAGGAGGCCGCCAGAGAAGTATTTATGCTGACACAACATTTGAATGCTCCCAAGAGCAGATTGTCTTGGGTAAAGCATCCGAAGCGACCTGATTTCTGAGCTTCATCAACATGATACTGCATGCGCCCATGATGGATGAGGTGGGTGCTGCCGTTTGGATGGCCGCTGTTTGGGCACATACCAGGCTTTATGATTGAGCATGGTGGATTCAGATGGCTACTTGAACAGCGAGCGTGGCTGGATTCAGCAACTACTGGAATATGAGTAGGGCTTGGCTGGACTGGGGCTTTTAAATTGGATTAGAAGATAGGGCTTCCTTGGTTTTGATACCTTCTTGGTAGCTGAATCTAAATTTCAAGATGATTTTGTCTCGAGTGTGTTTGGTAACTAGCAAAGAGATGAAAAATTCTTTTCCTTCTCACTTCTTGTTTGTCCCGACAACTTTTTATTTTCTTGTTATTATTAGTATCATCCGATGTTTAGAAATTTTCTGGTTATTATTAGTATTATCCAATGTGTAGAAAACCGGAGTTGAATGTTTAAGTGTCCAGTTTTGGTTCAACTGGTATAGCGAATTGGGTTAAGCCGGTGATGTCAATATAATATAATTATAATAAATAACTATAATTGTAATTAGTTGTCAATGTTTTCACTAGTTAATAAGTTTAGTTTTTAAATAAATATATCTAAAGTATATTTAAATTAATATAAGTATATTTTACTTTCTTTTATATTAAAAAAAAGAGAAACTGATGACCGGCCTTAACTGCTCAAGCCAGTTTCCGGTCCAACCAATCCAGTTTTCTAAACGTTGGTATTATCAGTTATTAACTCATATCTTTTCATTTTCAATTATTTCCCCTGATTCCCTCATAATATTTTCGTCCTTTTTTTATTTTATTGTTGTTGCTTAATTTGGTTGAATTGTAGCTTAAAATTCGTATGCAGGACCAATGCTTGCACCAACGCTTCTGGCATTTCAATGCAATTTTATTATAAATGCAACAGGCTTCTCTTGAAATACATAGCATCCAGGCCATCGAATCGGCGGACCTCAAATGAACGGTCGAGATGTTATTGCTGAATCGAGATTCCATAATCCCTTGGGCTTTTGCCTAACGTCCGTGTCGAAGGCGACCGACGTTTTGGGCGCCTTGACATCTGAGGCGCATATCACGTCACGTTAACGGTGGTGGGTTCCTTAACGGTTATTTACAAAAAGGTGCTCAAAGTTTTCTACACTTCTAAATCCGTACCCATTTTTTGGTTTTTTCAAATCCATGCCCAACAATTTTGACAATTCCAAATCCGTGCCCGTGCCAGCACAGGACCTCGCGGGACGGCGGCCGGATTCCAAAATTTCATGACCAAAATACCCCATTGCAAACAAGCACGGTTCGTGCTCCAGCACCCGCGCCACAGGGAGCGGAACCCGGACATTGACCCGATGCATGTTCAGCCGCGCACGCAGGAAATACTCCAACAGCGGACGGCCCAGGGCAGACTATAAGGCATTGGAAGCCCTAGATTCGTCCGGATAATCAATCAAGAAACGCAGAGCTTCGGGCAAGTTGGGATTCAAGACACGAGCTTTCGGCACGATATGTAGCGCGGACTGACGAATGAAGACACGATTCGAGCTGGTGTCGGGATTGATCCAGCGGGGGAGGGAGTAAGCGGCTTCGATGAGGAGGAATTCACCGTCGGAGTCGGCGACGCGGATGGAGAGAGACGGGAATCGCTTGGAGATCTCGAAGAGGAGGAAGACGATGAACCA